>JARJUA010000028.1:0-150070 GCA_030787035.1 Aschersonia sp. MBC 877 | reverse complement strand
CCCCCCCCCCGCCCCCCCCAACGCCCCCCCCCCCCCCCCGCGTCATGGCCTTCATCCCGACAACGCGTGTCGCAGCCTCGCGATTGGGACTGATGTGCCCGCGCTCGTGGAGCCCGCTGCGCTTTTGCCCATTCACAAGCTCAAGCTCCCATCTCCAGATCATCATGTGGGGGACGGTGATGCTCACTTCCCAGATTCTCGAGGACAAGATGTTGTTTCTTTGCCAAGACTCTTTGCAGCAAACGCTGTACGAAACACGCGTCATTTCGTGCCCTGACCGGCAAGGCTGTGCTGTGCTCTGCAGTCCACGTTGATCACGGTTGAAAAGATGTCTTATGCATCAAACTGTCGCGTCTACCAAACGATCGCTGCAGGGATGGATGGCGTCGTTTGTCCCGCCTCCCAAGGGATCCCCAAGGCAGGATGGCCACAAGGCAACGGTTTTCCGATGAGTGAGACGCCTTATCAGACAGTGCTCCCCCGAACCGGCCCCATGTCGTATTATCGTCTCCAACCAAGACATGCGTGGTCCCCAAGGCCAACCAACAGGTGGGAAAGCAACGTGGGGGGGAAGGCAAGAGGCGCCAATGTCGCCTCTGTCCCGTGTGGGTGATAAAGGCGTTGCATGGCTCTGTCAGCCAAGCCTTGTCCTTTTCCCTTCTCGTCGTCGTCGTCGGGAGGTGAAAAATGTTTCCTGCTTGAAAGGCACGTCGGTCGGCTAGCAGCGCATGGCTTCATGCCAGCAGCCGCCGCCGGTCCTCTGCAGCTTTGCCGTCGACGTCAGAAATGATTGATCTCTGTAGAGGCGAGCGGCGCCAACGCTTGTGCCTGGGCTAGCATCAGGCGCCAGACACCTAGCCGATGAGTATCCCTGAACAAAGGCCTTGCTTGGAATGATGATTGGGCTAGAGAAAACCCCCGTCGACCGGGATACGTCGGCCCAGGTTGACAGAAACGTTTTTTCTCCCTTGGTTTCTCGCTGGTATTGCTGCTTATGTGCTCCGTGCGTGCGTCATGGTGAAAGCTTGGATGGTGTTTCTTTCTTTCTTTTTTTCTTCTCTTCTTTTCTGCCGCCGTCACTTCACTTGTCCGCCTGCAAACCAACAGCCAGGCGTCAACATCGAGCCAAGGGGAAGAGGGTGAAAATGAAAAGGACTATTGCGAGAGATGACGCAGCAGCACCAAATAGTTCACTCCAGAGTTCTGCCCTCAGGACGAGTGCCGCCCTGTGAGACAGCCGCCACGCGAAAGGTGCTGCTGCGTTGAGCAGCCCTGGAGCGGGAAAGGCGCAAACAAGCTAGTAAGAGTAAGCTGGCCCTGTCAGTGGGCGCGGACGATGACTGCATCTACTCCCCCTGTGGCACTGCACAGTGATCTTACCACCACCACCTATTATCAACTTACCATCCACTTTGCACATGGCCGTTGGCTCCACTCCACCTCGCACCCCCCCCCCGCCGGGAAATTGGCCTCATCCTCACCACCAATCGAGCCTCACGATCCTGTCTTATTAAAGCCCCGTGTCCGCGTTTTTTGGAAAACAAGGGGGTGTGCCTAGGACGTGCAGAGTTGCAAGTGCTTCGTTCGCTGCGCTGCTCGTCCCGTTCCCCGGCCACGATGCTCTTTCGTCGGATGGGGCGTGAGAGCTGGGGAAGCAGGAGGGGCCAAGGGAATTCGCTTGCCGAGCTGAGCTTGAGGAGACATTAAGCCGCCAGCTATGGATGCATCTCAGCCGTCTCTTCCATCTCGAAGCCCGTTTGCTCGCATCCATTGCTTCATGCATGCGTGCCTTTCCCTTCTGTTTCCCTGTCCCTGGTTCGACCAGTGTCACCTTCTACTGCTTCTTTTTCTTCTCCTCTCTTGTTCTTCTTTTTGTTTTCTTCCCAGGGGAGTAATTCCAGGCAGCGCCTGATCAATCTCGACAAATTGTCTCTGAGTCGTCTCCCTTTATTGCACCACTATTCGCAACTGGCCTTCGCAAGTCGCCTGTCTCATAACAGCAACACACAGCCCTCGAGGCCGCAATTAATTGTAATTACCGAATTTTTCCTGGTAACATTGCGCGCATCCAAAGTTTTTTTTTTTTTTTTTTTGATACTTTCCATTTGAGAGCTGTGCTTGCATCACTCTTCACTTGAACCTTTTTTCATCGTCTCGCGAGGCGCTCGATCATGCTTCACGGACTCGTATAAGTCGCTACGAAAGGCACCGGGCAACCGCCACAGCAACGTCGTGAGTCGGCGACATTGGGAAAACAAATCGAGGATGCCGAGGTTTTCAAGTCGCCTTTGGGCGCTCCTCTTAACGGCGCTTTTACTTCACATCGCCTTCGCACAGAGCTTCACAGCTATTCGCAGAGAGGATGGCTCAGTGTCAACAACAGCATCGTTCTCTTCCGGTTCGCAGCCTAGTCCTACTGCATCGACAGGCGCTCAGGTATCGGGCTCGAGCTCCCCCAGTGCGCCGACAGCGACGACGATGCTGTCCGCTACGAACCAGACGTCGACCTCCGCCTCGCCGACCGTCACCGGAGGCGGCGGCGGCTTGAACAATTCGACATTCTTCAATGGTAGGCCTCGAATGGAAATATTCGGCCCCGCTCACAGTCTAGGCAAAAGAATAACATTTTGTGCGCAGCAACTATTCCAGAGGGCCAGCTGCCCATAGCTCCCCAGCTCACTCCGGCGTGGGGGGTCGCAGGCTTCATCATGCTTGTCACGGGTGTGGTTTACGCCATGGTCGGCATCAAGAACCGCTGGATTCACACATTCTTTTCTACGGCTTATATGACGGCACTTGGCATTGCGGTTTTGATCGTCTATGTCATGAACGTTCCCGTCAGCAATTCGTTGCAGGGGGCGTACGTCGTGGCCGTGGTCATGTCAGGCTGTGCCGTCGGTGCTGCAGCCATGTTTTTTAAAGAACTCACCGAGGGTTTTGGATGTGCTCTCGGTGGGTTTTGCATCAGCATGTGGCTTTTATGCCTTGTGCCCGGTGGTCTTCTTCAAGCCGTGCCATCAAAGGCAGTCTTCATCGCCAGCTTCACTATCGTTGGCTTCGCCTCCTACTTCAGTAGATGGACTCGCGACTGGTCACTCATCATTCTGGTTGCTTTTGGTGGCTCGACCATTACTGTTTTGGGCATTGACTGCTTCAGTCGCGCGGGTCTCAAGGAGTTTTGGGCCTGGATCTGGGCCGTCAACGAGAATTTATTCCCCCTTGGCGCTGACACATACCCCGTCACTAAGGGCATACGAGTCGAAACAGCGGCCATCATAATCATATTCTTGATGGGCATCATCTCGCAGATCAAATTGTGGCGTATTGTGCGCGAAAAACGATTCAAGAGGGCTGCCGAATTGGCTGCCGATCAGCGAAACCTGGAGCAAGAAGAGGAAGATGTCGGCCGCCAGATAGAAGAGTCCAATGCCCGTGAACGTCGGCAATGGGAGCGGATATATGGCGACGGCATTACCGACAGCGCCACAGAGTCGCATATTACTGACCTAGGTGATGCCGGGAGCGAAAAGAGACTTCGGCCAAGCTATGCCGGATTCAAGCAACAGTCCACAGCCGAGGTGATAGACATGGGCGACGTATCCGAGTCTGATGTCTCGGGACATGGATTGATGGCTACTGAAGAAGCCGAGGACGGGAAAGTGACCGTTCGTGTTGCTGCCGACGACGTACCCGAGGCGTTGACTGATGCTAGTGGAGAGTTGCTGGAAGAAAAGACCGGGGCAAGAAATGCAGTGGCCACTCACGAACGCGATTGGGGCAAGACAACGTCTGTTAAGCGGGTATCTCAAACCCAGACCATGACAGAAGCTCCCGAAGTGGTACCGCTTCCCTTCACTGTACCCCCCGAGGCCAATGAAAGATCTGAGGATGATCGGTCATCGATAGCCACTTTCGCAGACGATGCGGAGATATCTGCAGCCGCGGCATCTCAGTCACATCGGTCTCCCGTCAAAGTCGTACCTTACAGTTCGGGCCCACGGCTTCAAAATTCCTCTCAGCAACCCGAAGGCATCAAGGCGCTGATCAGCGGGACTTTGGAAGATGAAGATCGAAGCGATGAAATGGCTGGGCAAAAGCAAGATCAGGTCAAGGATGACCAAGAATCATTGGCAGCGACCATGGATGACGAAAGTGTCAGCGGGAAAGACGCTCACTCAACTGTGGAGGACGACAAGTCGGGCGACCAAGATAATGAAAGCGACGCCAGGCCCAAACACGATGTGAACGACGTTGAGAGCGCAAACGGGCCCGTTCCAGCTGCAATCGCGCCTGCGAATAGTCCTGATGCGGCACAGCAGCCCACAGCCACTGAGGCTCAGGCTAGTGTCACCAAGCCAGTGCTTCACGACGCAGTCGCAGACTCGCAGCCCCAGTCCTCGGGAGATGTTCATCCCCTGGAAGCTTCAGAGAAGGCGAAATCCATCGTGAGCGCATCCTCCACGCCGGTCAGTCTGACCCAACATCGTCTGCCGAGATCAATGTCGAAAGTGGCTTTGTCGTACAGAACCAATGAGTGGGCCAAACATCTGAGCAACGCAGAGCGTCCCGAGCCTGATGAGCTTCGCGTCTCCGCATCAGTGAAAGGGAAGAAGTCAAGTAACGTGTTGGAAGCAGAGGCAGCCGCGCCAGTCAATGTCGAGGAGCTGAAGCAAACAGCCGAGGACGGCGGTCCACCACCAGTCATCAGACGTACATCATCGCAAGCATCAGACTTGCTAGCTCGTAGGAGCAGTACGAGAACCTCATCAAGGCAGGACATGCGGTCAATTGCCAATGTTGCCGTTGCAACAGCCGCGGCAGGAAAGGAATCGCCAGTCGATCCATCTCCTACCAGCCAGATGGCGCCTACTTCGAGAAAGTCATCGGCAGCCCTCCGACATTCATCGTCAAACTTCAAGCCAATTGCAGAAGAGCAGGCCGATCTTCCGGCAAAACATATCGCTGCGGAAGAACAAGGTCCGGAACCTCAGCGGAAACTTGCCCGGCTCTCATCGCTGATGACCTTGGATACGGCCATGTCGCAGTCTCCTGCAACAACACTCAATCGGTCTCCCGTCCCTGGTGTCGTCTCCTACTCCAGCCCACAAACCCTTCTTGGACAGCGCGAGAAATTTCTCAAGAGTAAATCCCACGCAAGTCTGATTTCAAGCAGTCCCGAGCCGATTTACGCAGCTGGACCTGGAAGTGATGCTGGGTCGTTACACAACTACCCCATGTATGCGGCGGCCTTGAATGTCGCTGACGCTGACGAGGTCCCGTTGAGCCAACGAAAGGAGATGATTCGACAAAGCAGCATGATGTCCTTGACAAGGTCTCCGTCGCAACTCGCCATGGCGCCGGCGAGGCCGCTTGCGACTGCAGAAAGCTCCGAAAACCTGACCTTCAACTCTCATCAACCGAAGAGATCATCGACGGCAGCGAGTTTTGCACAACGAGAAGCCCAGTTAGCTAGCTTCCGTCAATCTATACAGCACGATCTCCGTTCAGGAACGCCAATCATGATGAGCCCGACTCGCGAATCCCCATTCAGCCCATCATCAATGCTCGGGAACGGGGGCCGAGAGACAGAAATACAGCGAAACATTGAGATGCAGCGGAACGTCTTGATGGGGCAAAAGGAGGCAGAGACGCAGCGCAAAGAGATGGAACGGAGGGAACGAGAGTCTGCCGATCGCGCCTTTGATGAACGCATGAGAACCGGCGACATGCTGGAGGCTCACAGAGAGGCGATGCGTAGATTGCAGAAGAGTGCGCGGTGACCCGACCCACAATTCGCCTGGCCTTGACGATCGGGCAGGGCCGTCCCTCTGGCTCTTTCCGATTGTTTAGCTGGCTGGCCGGGAAGGAACACACGAGTAAGCAAGTCAGCTCCTGATTTTGACGAGCATGGACCACAATTTCCCATCATTTCACCATTTTACTGCTTTGTCGCCTGATTCAGCAGACTATTTTCTTTTTCTTTTGAAATTTCCTGATTTGTTCCATTTCCCTCTTTTTTTTTCTCAGCATTCACTACACCCCTTTGATACCAAGTCTCGACACCTAGATGTGCAGGCCCAACAAAAGACAAACAGTCAATGAAATGACGATGATTTGTCTTTTTCATTTATGTTTTTTGTCCAGGTCATTCCGTGGAGAATGAGCATGATCACTTTCTTTTGAGGGCTATGAGGATGAAGCTACGGCCATGTTCTTGTCAACTTCCCCCCCTCTCCAATCGTCCAACTCTAGACAGCTTCCAGACGATATGCGCACAATGATAATAACTTAATGAAAACTCTCTGAAGTTAGGAGCTAGCAAATCACGATTTGTTGTGCGCCTTGTACGCCGTGTAGGTAGTTCATGTTTCACTGATTCACCAATAAAGCACGTCCTTGGAACTCTTGCTATCTGCTAGCTCCCTTGCTACGTGACCGACCTGTCTTGTCATCTCAGTGCCTCAACCTATTTCCTGAACATGGACCTTTCGAGTGACGTTTGTCGGGCGAACCTGTCGCTCTGTTTCAATCGAATACTACTTTCCCTCAAGATGCACGACAATGTCCGGACTGGACATATGACCAAGCTGATGGCAATCCTCCGGTGATGTCAAGATAGATCTAGCCGAGTTGGGACCTCTTCGGGCGGCCAAGACCTCTTGAGTCTTTGCTTTCTTTGCGAACAAACGCCTCATGAAGGGAATATCGGGCACGCCAAGGCGAGGGCGGAATAGAAAAGGATTGGGCCCAGGAAGTCTGGTCGTGTCTGGGGTGCCTTCACCAATGACATCTTGGTGGGATTGAGGGTGTATTTGAGTGTGGTAGGCCATCTCTGCCGTCCCGCAAGACATTTGACGACGTGAAGAGGTCGGAGACGAAGCCACATCCGTCTTGGTGGGCACACTGGAAGAGCTCAAGGTTAGCTAGCTTTCTGTGTGCAGGAAACATCGACAATACTTGCCTTTCGAGGGGGCTCAAGCAGCTAGGGCCAAAGGTGTTCCCTGAACAAACACTGGCGTCGGGATCGTACTCCACTCGCAAGTCGGGGAACAAGCGGCCGAGACCGACAAAGAGAAACACCTCCCGGTAACTGTTCATGGCGTCTTTGGTAAGGCCAAAGAAGACGAAAATGGGGATGGTAGTGAGGATGGGAATGTAGGCATTGATCATGTAGACCCAACTGATGTTCTTGGATGAGACAAACAGGATGGTGTTCCATGGGAGGGGCTGGGCGTGGTTATGGACTTGATCAAAGCTGTATGGAAGTATGTCGCCCATGGCTATTATGTCGAAGACACCAAAGGCAAGTGTGATGGGAAGAAATGGTACGAGAATGGACACCACCATGAGATATAATCGTCGCTTCGTTCGTTGTCTCCTTGCAGTAGCTAGGAGATTGTTTGCCAGGGCAGGCTCGATCGTCTTCGAAATGTCTCGGAATCGTTTGAAAATGGTGACTAGTGCACCACCACAAGCAGGATGTTAACAGTATGTCTTATCGTTGATGGAGAAGGATGTTGGAAAATCAAAGAGGAGGTCGAGGGTGGAGGGCTGACAACAGGAAGGAGAAGGATCGGGATCTTACCTGCATAACCTGCTGTGATCAAGGCAAAGATGGGCGGCGGAAGGATGATGAAGACCAAAAAAGGCCACGACGTGTGGACTGCGGCATCGCAACCTATCAACGTGCCGACCATGTAGCGCTGAGCTGACAGAGGGTAGGTCCAAGCGGCTTGGACGATGGGAAGGGGGAAGATGATGAGTGCCTGTATCAAGTTGTGGCGACGAAGCTCTCGGGGAGTGACGGGAGTAGTCCGTGAAACATCAATCCTGATGGCCAAATTGCGGACGATGGCCAATAAGCAGGTGACGAAGAGGGAGACCTGGATGTTGTGCAGATGGACATCGAAGTCGCACCATCCGTAGCCGGGCCACCAGGATTCGAAATCGTCGTGCCGCCATAGCAGGGAGTTTATAATCGTCTCGAGGTTCTGAATCTCGACGTTGAGGATAAACATGACGGCTCCGAGCTCACGGGATCGGTAGAAGAGACGGAGGGGGACGAGACATATCAGGTTCGCCACGATGGCAAACGCGACTCGACATGTCAAGTTGGCGGTCAGGGCAGGGTTGGTGTAAGGAGGCAGGGAGGGCTCCATGGCGACGACGGTCGTTGACCCCCGAGGCCCGAGCACAAGGGGCAATGATGAATTCATGTCCGTCATGTCTGTTTGGAGGTGTCGAGGGCGGTGATGGAGATGCCTGTTGACGGAGGACGGCAGTACGATGGGGGCCAAGGTGGTCAAGAGAGAAAGGGATCAGGAGAGGAAAAGAAGGAGGTGTGTTCTGGCTGCCCAAACGGCATCTACACAACCCTAAGAATGGGCTTCCTGTGCCATGACGAGGGAGGGGAGGAGGTCCCTTTTACAATAAACGGACACATGATGGGAGGCAAGGGGAGTCTTGGCCATCCATCCCCCCTCCCACGCCGGCTTGCTTGCCGCGGCACATGTTCAGCTTGCATTGATAACGCAAGTCTTTGCAGACCGTACGGGATCCAGTCTATTACAAGCAATCAATCAATAGACAGTGAAATGACACGGGGAGAAACGGACAAGGAGGGTGGTGAGACAGCATCGGCAAACAGAAGAGCGCCTTGGCCTTTATCAACCATGGGAAGCTAGTCATCTTCACGCGGAACGCACTGGCTCCTGATCTCTTCACTCCTTGCGCGGCAGCAGCCGGTGAAGAACCACTTGTATATCGTACTTCAACATGTGTTGTCGACGTTTGCCCGCTATGGAGAGGTGCATTATTGACAGGGGTGAGGTGCATTATTGACAGGATCTTATTGTCGGCCTTTTAGGAAATGATTTGCACGGGAGGACTCCATCGTGGCGCCTCTCCGACCAACCGGAAAGAGCGTATGGGAACACCAGGCTGCGGCAGCGTCGACGGCCCCCGTCGACGGCTTTGTATATTTGACATTGACAAGTTTGGGGGCCCGCGTTGAAGAAAGTCGTCCGTGGTCGGTGTGAATGGGGCCTCTCCTGGAGGCCATCGCGGGCGACTGGGCATCGTTTGACGACATTGGGGGAGGTCGCGCCTCAGAGGCATTTCGCGGCGGAAAGAAATCACCACCTTGTGACAGCATGTTCGATTCGTTCTTGTCATTGTCCGGCGACCTGCCTGCGCTCACCGGTTTTCTGTCCGTCTTCCCGAGCCCTGCTTGTTTTCTCCCCTGGTTTTCTCCCCTGGTTTTCTGTGCGCCCTCCATCTGCTTGTCGTCATCTTCTCCCCCATCTTTTCGATGCACGGGAAGGAGCCATCGTCACGCCTTCCTTCCAGCCGGCCCCGCTTCTTTTTTATTCATTCTTTATTCACTGGGGAGCGATGTAACATAAGCAGCATATGAACAGGCCTCAACTTATTGTGTCTATCTGCAAGATGCAAGCCAGAGATGACAAGATAGGCTTCAGGTCTCACAAACAAGAAGAGATGTCGTGGAAAGTGTTGCGATATTGCCGAAGAGCAAAGCCCGACAAGCCGCCAAATCGCCGATGAGCAGCAGGAGGGAGGGGCCTCCTGATGATGCCGATGACATGGACAGACGCCAGGCAGGTATTTTGCCGTATTTCCCCTTTTGCGCATTTCACCTCACAGCCACAAACACCAAATCACACACGCGAATGTGCAAAAAGCCTCCTGCAATCAACGCATGCTGTAATCTGAGCTGAAATGCGCCGGCCGTCATGCTTCACTGAAGGCCGTCAATGCTGGCATGCCATGCGAGGCCCCTTTCGTCCAATCACGAGCCGGCGCGACAGCGGGGCCAAGCTTGGTAGGGAGGGAGCCCTCATCTACGCCTCTGCTACGCCTCTGCCTCGCTCCAGACACGAGTCGACGCGACGGGAGGGCAGGCCTGATCCCCACCACGTCGTGCTTCCAGAAAAGACAGGCCTTCACTCCTTCGAACATCTCCAAAAGTCCCATCATCATCTCGTCCGTCGCGATCAATTATCTCATCACAACTCGATCCTCTTGATTCAATCTTCCGCCGTCATGTCTTCCATCTTGTTCCGCCGCACAGCCGCCGCCTCTGCTGGTGCTGCCCGCGCCTTCACCACCTCGTCGCCACGATCCGTCGCGCGCATCTCCATCATCGGCAATCTTGCTGATACCCCCGAGGTTCACGCCACCAGCACCGGTCGCGAAATCCTCAAATACGCCGTCGCCAGCAATACGGGTCCTAGAGATAACCGACAGACCAGCTGGTTCCGTGTCACCAGCTTCGTTGATGGTGCCCGAAAGGACTTCATGCTGAGCATTCCCAAGGGGTACGCTGGCGGTTCAACTTTCCCTCATTTGCGTTGCTTCGGAGCGCAATGGATCCGATGTCTCTCTTTTCGTGACCGTGTTTCCATCATGTCGCTAATCTTGTCATGGCAGTGCAATGGTGTACGTTGAGGGCGAAGCCAGCATTAGCAACTACCAAGACGCCAATGGCCAGCCCCGTTCCAGCCTAAACGTTGTTCAGCGTAAGTCGCCTCTTGCAGCATATTGCTATGTCATTCGCACGCGTCGTCTAAGAATGCGCGCTATTGCAGGAAACATCGAGGTCCTCAAACGACCGCAGAACGCCGGTCACAACGAATAGGCGGCTATCGCCCAGTGACTTGCTGCGTCAGCGATTCGGGTCGAGATGAATGTGAGACTGGCCATATACGCGGCCACGAACTTGAGAGGTTCCATCCAATCTTTCTCGTGGTCATGTCGGACGTCTCATGTGTCCTAGTTCGGACGCAAGGAGCTGTTTGAAGAATTTTTGTACAAATAAAGACGATACTTGCTGTTCCACCTTCGGATTGTAACGTCAAATCGGCCTCTCGACGTGATTGTACTTCAAGACAGTGATCATTTTTATTTTCGTATGTTGTGATTCCGTCCCTTCACTTTTCTACTGATCACCAGCGGCCTGCCTCTCGGCCCCCGCCTCTTTGACGTCAACGCCCGTCAAGGTCAAGGATACACTGTCCATGCACCCGTAGCCCGCTGCGACGCCACCCTCCTCGCTCTGATCGCCCTTTGTCCTGAGCAAATAGCCCGCCTCTTCATTGTGCAGTACCTCTCCAGATTCGCGATTCCAGAGGCATGCCCCGTACACGCCCAATTCGCTTATAACGTTGCCCTCCTCGACCTTCCCATTACGCAGGATGAAGTTGCGATTAGATGACGGCTTGATCAGCTCCATCAAGATATACGACTTCCAGTGCGTTTCAGGAATTGACTTCAGATGATCAGGTATCGCGCTACCGTATATGTTGTTCCCTCCCCCTTCCCGCTGCGGCTTCAAAACGTAGTTGCGACATTGCTGCGGATCAAGAGCCATTTGGCGGGCCCGCAGCCCAAGAGCGGATGTGTCCATGGGGAAGATATTGGTGAACGTTTTTCTGAGGTCGGTGGCAGATTTTGTGTCTTCTTTGATGAATTTGCTGAGTACGGAGGCTTTCGATGCCTGTGGCGTTGCCAATACCTGCTGCACCTTCTTCGTCCCAGCTAGCTGCGTCAGAACCGTGGGACACTTGATAGCGTGAGAGCGTTCTATGTGGCATCGAGCGTCCCAGGCTCTTTGATCGGTGTAGTCACCTGGGCCATATCCAGACCTCATGTACACCACGGCAACCTCAAATCTGCCTTCGGGGTTATAGGGCGGTGCATACAACAGTTGACGCTTCTCGGTCTTGGCAAGGGTGGTTTCTTCGAGAATGTTGGAGAAGGCAACGCGAAACACTGCTATCGGCGAGGACGCCTGGGCCAGCTGATACTCTAGGTGGCGTTGATCCCATACGTTGCGCTCATCAGCTTGCACTAAAAAGACAACACACTTGGTGTAGCCGTCTGTTGGAACTCCGTAGGCGTGGTAGGCAGCCTCAATTCCGCCTGCCAGTTTCTCAACAGCTTCGTTTTCAGGAAGGGCCAAGACATCTGCAGACGTGGGCTGTTGCAGCCAGGGATACTGGGTTTTGGCCAAGTATCTGTGGAGCTGAGAAGTGCGCACAGAAAGTCCGGCAAAGGAAGAGGCAATGGTGTTGAACTCAACTTGCTTGAGTTGATAGAAGGGGCCAGGCTGGACAGATATATCATGATGGGCCATGTAGTCTGACCTGAACAAGCCCAGGGATAATGGCTTGCAAAGAGGTCAGAAGAAAGACGACCAACACGCTTGCCAGACGGATGCACCATTACCTGTGTGTATCCCTCCGACTTGACTGTTTGATGAACTGCCCACAAGTCCCGAACGAAGTCATCGCCGTCAATCACCCTGCCAGAGACGGGTTAGTCAAGTCAATTTTGATGCTGTGCCGCCTGAGCAGTGGAGTGACGCACTCCTTCACAATGTGCGACAAGAACTCCTCGTCTCTGCTGACAGCGGCGTACAGCTCGTTGTAAGCCTTTTGCACGGCCAGACCCTGGCGAAACGCGTGGCGAGCGAGGCCGCTGGGAAACAACGTGACGGGAGCATGGATTGAAGTGATGCCATCTGCGTCCGCATCTGCTGCGATGATGCTGGGAGGAGGACGGACGACAAGGCCATGGCCAGCAGCCCAATCCTTGACCGTCTGGATAAGAAATTCGCGCTCGCGCTGTTCCAGCGTTGGCGGATATGGCCACGATGGCTCGATGCCAGATTCGAAGCTCATGGTGATGAGGCAGGCACCGACCGACTAGCTTGGCTATTGCTCGACCTTTTGCTCCAAAGGTGTCCTCGCGTCGGAAACCTCCGTCACGCAGCGCCGTGTGGCTCACTCACTAAGGTAGGTAGCTTAAAAGTAAAAAACGTACGAGTCAAATCGGCGATTACCTTTGTGCCAGATCACAGTGCAGTGAGTCATGACACTTTTCAGTACGCACTGTGAGGCGGTGGCCAATGGTGGGACTGCAATCCCTCTTTTTTCACAGTGCACGAGCCGTCGTCTTTGTGGATCGAAACAGAGTTGACACGGTGCCCCCCGCCCCTCATCTTAACCACCAAAATGGCAAGTGTGGTGCTTCACAAAGCGGCTATGGCCGACGCCAGCATGCCTGTTACGGTACTTTGGCTAAAGATAGTACCTCAGTCGAAACGTCAGCGAATCTTGAACAGACAATCAAATCCTTTCCTGCGTAACGTCCACCAACACGAAATGCTACTGATCCAAACTAAGCCTCTCCCGGCTTTTCCAAAAGCCATCTCTTAGGCAACAGCTATTATAGTCACGTGCAAGCTGCAGCAGCGGAGCTCTTAAAGCCTGAAGTCTGATGTGACAGCCATTCAAATCTGTCGCCGTGTCGCGATGAAGAAACGTGACGGTCGACTTCACACGCACACCTTTTCGGTTGTCCTTGAACTTCTGGCAAGCTTTTGACATCGTACCTGGACAACACTTCCTGGCATTTCCTCATGCCAAAGTGATGGTATTCGAATTTCTGGGGAGCCGCAGAAACTTGGTGAAGCCTGCCTTCATGAGCTCGTCATCATCGAGGCCAGGGCCCTTTCAGCGGTTTTTCTGAGAAAACCCTGATTCAATGCGGCTGTCCACAGTTGACTGACCCTCCAAAGATTCTAAAGCAGCATTACTCGCTCATCGACACGCCCGATTTCATTCAAGGCCGCCGAGTTTTGAGGCATCGGAAGTTGATGCCTTGCTTTTAGTTTGCTAAGTCAAATTTGTGGGAGAATTGACTTCGAAAGTTGTTCATTCCAGCATAGCTTTCTGTTTGCTCCATCTCAGCTCATGGAGTGTACCGTGGCGACAGATCCCTTCTTATGGGATGCAAATGCCGTGGCAGGGGAGCTCTGCTCTCTTGCTCGCCCTTGCACGCAAAATCCAAGTGGACTGGCCGCCAAAGTTCGACAGAATGACATCGACGGCCACACGTTACTTACATACGAGCTCGTTGGCATCAGTAACGTACATGAACTGCGCAATGAACTGTTTCAGACTCTGGACATCAAGGCCCTCAAGCACAAGAATGCTCTCGGAGAAGCCATCATGAGGCTGCGTATTATGAGCCCTGCATTCCAACAATGGAAAAAAGATTTCTTTGGAGACGGAGATCAAGACAAGCGCCCTTTTAGTCTTGAATGTCATTACTCAGCTAGAATGAATCCTCCGTCCAATCAAGTCTCGCGGCCTATGGCATCAGATGAAAATCATGACACGGATGAGGGCAACGCATGTACAACGGAAACCCGGCGCTCAGATTACCAAGCTCGCGGCAAACGCAAAGTGTTTGACACAGACGACGCTGCGAAGAACACGAATAAATCCGCCGCGCCCTTTCCTCCGCCGCTCAATCTTTCGGCAGCCGCCTCTCCCCTCACAAATACTGCGCAAGATCATTCATCCTTTCAACCCCCCCAGAAAAAAAAGAGAATCACACCGCAGTTGATTCAGGCCAAGGGAACTCATTCATCGCCTTTGCAGAGTGCAACGAAGACTGACACCTTGGGACGAGCGTCCATTGCCACACCTGATCGCAACTCTTGCAATCGGGATCATCACGTTGACGACCACATAGCGTCATATATCGGAACCAAAGCCCTTTCACCAAGCTATTTCAAATTTCCTGCAGCGCCGCTGACAAGTCCAGGCCGCGAGGAAGGACATACCTTCAGCGTTCCGGTGCCAATAGCGCATTCGCCCGGCCAACGACTCGCTGTTTACTCCTCTATGAAGCAACGTCTAGCCAGAAACAATCGCGTTATTTACGGTGCGGAAAAGCACAAAAGAGAAAACAAGGCGACTTCGAGTGCAAGTGAATCGGATAAAGAACTCGCCCTTGATGATTTACCGGATGAGCTGGATGAAGAAACTTTGAAAGAAATGGAAGATGAACAGGCTGACTTGCAGAGGCTGCAGCAGAGGCACGCGAGCAGGTTGGTCTCATCGCAGCGGGTGCGTCAGCTCTTGGATGAGGAGACTTCATTGCTCATCGCAAGCTGGAAAGAAAAGAAGCTTCCCAGATATCAGACCAAAGCGCATAGTTTGTGGCTTGCTGCGTCAAAAGGTAATAAGAAAATGGAAAGCATTCATACAGCGCGCTCGATGGTCAATGTTTATAACGACATGGTCAGAAAATTCGAATCGGAAATTCTGGGGGCAAAATGGGAGAAGGAACAAGATGTTCGCAAACAGGCAGAATGTCTCCAGCAAAGCATCGAGAACAGGTTGTATCAGTCCTGGGTGGCAGAAATGCTGCTTTCAAACATTGCGCCACCAAAACAGCCTGTCGTCTTCCAAAAACGACCTCGACAGCCTAAGCCGCAAATGGAGCCCTCAGACGACGAGGTTTTGACCAGTTCTGATGAGGAGAATTTCATTGTCGGTGATGAAGATCCGAATGTACCGGATCGTTGCGCTATCACAACTCAGACACGCCCGGCGACCACGAGAATAACGCGGTCGTCCAGTCCGATCCATCCCAACTCTCCAGCGTATATCGATCTCACGCAATTGGATTCAAGTGCCCCGCCGTCCCCTACGCCAATTGCGTCATCATACGAAGATGACCTTGAAAAACAGAGCCATGGCAGCTCCATGAATATCATCAAACAGGATGCGGAAGATGAAGCGTCGCTTCCAAGGCCAAGTCCCAATCAACTGTCACAGCCGTTGAATTTGTCCTGGGAAGATAAGTATCGCGAAATTGAAAAGATTGTTAAACATAGTCCTTCTTATTGGTCGAAACAGAAGGAAAGATACGCGTTGTTGATCACTTTGTTGTGGAATTTGGAGCATTCGCGACGCTCTGCTATCTTCAAAATGATGGAGAGGGTCACACAGGATGTGGCTTTCGATTTGACTGTAACGCGACACCTTTCGAAGCCGATCGAGGACCTAGAGCAGCTTTCACGCCCTGGTGCCGAGACTTTAGCCTTTGATACCTCTCGGCTTTTGCTCTGTTTTATCAGAGTGAAAAACTGTAGAGAATCCCGATTTGCAGATTCAAAGCCCGCTGATGTCAGGAAGCTCAGGGAGCAGCAGGATGGGAAGCCTTGGCTCGTATTCTGCACTTTTGTTTCGCGAATCGCACCATTATTTCCGAAAGACAGTCAGATATATCGGCCTGACCATATAGACGATGAGATGTCGGCGGACGACTTCATTGGTGACGGCGTCGAGCAAGTTGATAAACACCCGGGGAAGACTCCGTGCAAGGTAATTATCCGAGACAGAGAAGCTGTGAACCTTCGAGAACGCGAGCAACGTCGAGCGGCCGAAATGAATGACAGAAAGCGTCGACTACGTGCGGGTTTAGGTGATACTCCTTCTCTCTCCGGAGACAAGTCACGTCTGATTATCAACGAATCGAAGCAGGATGGTCAACCTTTGATCTACATCAATGAACACATTGGAAGTAGAATCAAAGATCATCAGGTGGAAGGCGTCAGATTCATGTGGAACCAAATTGTGGAGGGTCAGGACGTCCGTCAGGGCTGTCTTTTATCGCATAGCATGGGTCTTGGCAAGACGATGCAGGTGATCACATTGCTTGTGGCTATCCAAGAATCAAAGGAATCATCGGATCCAGGTGTGGTGGCGCAAGTCCCGGAGGACCTTCGAACGTCGAAAGCTTTGGTGCTATGCCCGCCTACGCTAGTCAACAATTGGTACGACGAGATCCTGCTCTGGGACAAGGATGGTGTCCTTGGTACCCCGAAAATGATCGTTTCAAAACTTCCCAAGCAAGAACGCACACCCACTCTGCTCAAATGGTCGAGAGAGGGAGGCATCTTGTTGCTTGCGTATTCCATGCTGAACATCCTTTACGAAGTAGAGAGCAACGAGAAGCTTGAGAAGCGCATTTTGACAGAACATCCAAACATCATCATTGCCGACGAAGCGCATACTTTCAAGGATTCCAATTCAAACATAGCAAAGGCGTGTGCTCAATTCAAGTCATCAACTAGGATTGCCATGACGGGATCTCCGCTGGCTAACAACATTGGGGAATATTTCTCAATGATTGACTGGGTAGCGCCAAACTTTTTGGGCCCCTTAGCCGAGTTTCGTGAGATCTACTCGAATCCTATACAGAAAGGTGTCGCGCGCGACAGCCAGCCTCACGATAAGCGCCGCGCTCTGCAGTTGCTGTATGCCCTCAAGAAGGCTGTGACGCCTAAAGTTCACCGAGCCACCACGCAAACTTGTGAAGGGAATCTTCTTCCGCCAAAAAGGGAGTTCGTCTTGTTCCTCAGGCTCAAACCAATGCAGACCAAATTTTACAACCAGTATTGGCAGGCCAGGGGCCAGGAAATAAAGCAGGCCAGTCAACTTAAGCACTTTGGCCCGTTACACGATCTTTTCTTGTTGTGCAATCATCCTGCTTGCTTTCTCTCGAAAGGTCCGGATCGAACGCCGCTGCCCGGCGGCATCGTGTCCGAGATGAGCAACGCATATGGGTTGAATTTGAAGAGTCCAGAACTTTCCGCAAAGGTGGAAGTCCTACAACAAATACTGGACCAGGCCCGTATCAAGGGGGACAAGGTGCTAGTCTTTTCGCACTCCAAACCCACATTGGGCTACTTGGAGGACCTATGCAAGAGCCAGGATCGGCTTTCTCAACGACTAGATGGGCAAACTCCAATACACGAACGCCAGGATCACGTGAAAAGGTTCAATAACGGGAAGTGTGACGTCTATCTAATCTCGACGAGAGCAGGCGGTGTTGGACTCAATTTCCAAGGTGCCAACAGGGTGGTTATCTTCGATTTCTGGTATAATCCCGTGCACGAGCAGCAGGCCATCGGACGAGCTTACCGCATTGGTCAGACGAAACCGGTGACAGTATATCATTTGGTTACAGCTGGAACATCGGAGGAGGATCTGCACGACACGACCATCTTCAAAGCACAGCTGGCGTCACGCGTCGTTGACAAAAAGAATCCGATCAGCTGGGGCAAGAGAGTGGCAGAAATGAAGCCTTTTGCTGAAGTGCCAACACAGGAGGACCTCTCAAAATATAATGGCAAAGAGGATATCCTCGACAAGCTCATCGCTTACAGTGATGAGCACGATACCATCACCAAGATCATTCCTACAGACACCTTTGAGGAAGAGGATGAAAATGCTCTTTTGTCGGCAAAGGAGCTCGAGGAGACACAGCAGCTGGTGAGAATGGGCCGGCTACGCACCACGGATCCTGTGGCGTATCTTAGACTGAAGGAACTTCAGGGCGAAGAACACCGACACAGGGCGTCCCAGGCGAGCCAAAGGCCTATCACAACCGCATCGGCTGCCGCTCCGAGTTCGATGCTACAAATGGATGGCGCCAGCGACCCTCTCGCGCCTGCGGCGGTCAATGCGAGGCCAGTGTCTAGAGCGTATCAACCTTCGATTGACCCTAGGGTCGCTCTCGAGGTGAGACAACGACAATTGATGACTTTGTCACGGCCCCTGTTAACATGAGATCAGTCGGACCTAAGGATACAGCCATTGGCTCCCCTGAGACCAATCCTTGGAGCAAACACTTATTTTGCTCACGAAGACAACACACAAAGGTCACATGACATGCTACACCATTCGAATGCACCCCGCAGCTCTACCGTCGAATCAAGAGTTGAGGGGCCCTTTCAACCTGTCTCGGCATCTTAGGCGAAGAAGATGTTCAGGAAAAGACTACTGGACAAGGTGGAGAAGATGCCAAGCGCACACCGCGATCGACTGAAGGCGGCGTGGGTGGAAGCAATGGATGAGCACGTAGCATCTATCGAGCGAGCTCGTAATTCTACTGGGGACGGGGGTCTGCCAGACATTCACCGATGGGAAGAGCTCGGGGATCTAGCACGACACGAAAACTTTGTGGTGGCTCTTGTGCAAGGTCTTTTTCACGGCGAGGAATTGGCGATCGGAAATCTCGATAAAGTTGAGGACCGCATAGCTACTCTTGGCGTGTTTGGGCAGGATCAATTCTGGGCCGCAGTGAACCAGACGCGAGGAAGGTATCTTCGCGAGAGTCTTGAGAGGCCGTGCAAAGATTAAGGCATTCTAGGTGGAGAATGCGCGTCGGGAAGCTGTTTCGGGGTTTTTTTTATAAATGATTATGAGCATCAACGATATTACGAGAAACTTTCATGGCATGGATGCCTGTAACAGAGTACGATTTGTCCACCAATGATTCAATTGGCAGCAATGGAAAGGTGCCACGTCTGCTATCATGCATGGGTGTCGGACGCTTACTTTATAGGTAAAGGACGTATTAAAGTACCTGTATGAACATATGAGGGCCCCATATTGTCGATTTCCGACGTAATAAAAGAAGGTGGTCACTTTCGGCGAAAAGGGAACTTCCGCGCCGGTCGAGCCGATGCAGCAGCACAGATGAATTCTTCTGGTCTGACCAAAGCCTTCGTCTGACCTGACAGAAAAGAGGCATTGGCCAAAGCTGACGTTTCCGTCAGCGCGACATTTTGCGGCTGAGATGGACCAATGAGGGCCGACGGATTAGAGAGAACTGCAAGCCATCAGCGCCGCTGCTGGAACGAAGCAAAGGGGAGCGCGTCGGCTTGCGCACAAGCCGTGGGGAGTGGAGACAGACGGCAAGCCATTGATTGAGAAGAGGCGGGGGGGCGCAGATGGCCCAGCCGGCCGGCTGCCGTAAGGAGAAACAGCCGTACGCACCACCCGTGAACAAAAAGCGCCCGACTGGGCATTTTTTCCGCCCTTTTCTCCTCTCAGGTATTGTCACGCCCTTTTCTTCACTCGACTTGCCCGCGTCCTCTCTCGGTCGATTTTCCCCTCGTTCGTCAGATATCGGCGGTGGAAAGGCTGCGAAAGAGCTGGACTTTTGTTCGTGGTCCAGACGTTGCTTGCTTGGTCCCGGACACAGCCAACCGTCGATCAACCAACTCAGAAAGGGGGGGGCGAAAAGGAAAATCAACGCAGCCGGAGACGCACACGCGACATCAAACTGCTCGCTCCATCAACAACTGCCACTCGCAATCATGGACTCCGTTATTCGTCAATCCAAGGCCATGTGTCCATTCCTCAAGACCGCTTCGCCTGCCACCCTCCGTGCATTGTCTTCCTCTGCCCGGCCTCGACCGTCGCCTTGCGGAGGCACAATGTCGAAGCTTCAGGTCTTTGCTCATCGTTGCCCCGTCATGGGAAAGGCAATGGCCGTTCAGTCGGCCAGGAACCGCGTTGCCATCACCGGACTGCGTGCCATCTCTGGAACTGCCAAGCCCGCCAAGGCGCGCATCCATACGAGCAGCGCTCATGAGGCCAGGGCCGTTGATGCTCCCATCCTCAATCGTCATGATGAAGGTATGTCGATGTCCCATGTCAATTTGAACCACATGCACACATCGCCCCTTGACGACGTCGCCTGTGTCTCGTGACACTCAAGAGAATGTTGACTATTCAAGGACCTGACTAACGTCCCTCTGCCACCAGGACGCTCTGCTCATGGGCCGACCAACTCCATTGGCACTTTCAACTATGAGGCCTTCTACGCCGCTGAATTGAACAAGAAGCACGAGGACAAGTCTTACCGGTACTTCAACAACATCAATCGGCTTGCCAAGGAGTTCCCTCGCGCTCACATGGCGAACAAGGAAGAGCGCGTCACCGTCTGGTGTGCCAATGATTACCTCGGAATGGGCCGAAACAGACGCGTCTTGAACAAGATGAAGGAGACGCTGGATGAGTACGGAGCCGGTGCCGGCGGGACTCGCAACATTTCTGGCCACAACAAGCATGCCATGGAGCTCGAGGGCAGTCTGGCCAAGCTGCATGCCAAAGAGTCTGCCTTGGTGTTCAGTTCCTGCTACGTGGCCAACGACGCGACTTTGGCGACTCTCGGAAGCAAGATGCCCGATTGCGTCATTTTGTCTGATAGCCTCAACCACGCGTCAATGATCCAGGGCATCCGTCATTCTGGCACCAAGAAAATTGTCTTCAAACACAACGATGTGGCGGATCTGGAGGCTAAACTCGCGTCTCTCCCCCTTCACGTGCCGAAAATCATTGCTTTCGAGTCTGTGTACAGTATGTGCGGCTCGATTGGGCCTATCGAGGAGATTTGCGACTTGGCCGATCGATATGGCGCCATTACATTTCTCGACGAAGTTCACGCCGTGGGCATGTATGGCCCCCATGGAGCCGGCGTTGCCGAGCATCTTGATTGGGAAGCTCATCAGAAGGGATCACCACGCGGCACCGTCATGGACCGTATCGATATCATCACGGGCACCCTGGGCAAAGCGTACGGCTGCGTGGGTGGTTACATCGCCGGCAGCGCCAAGCTGGTTGACATGATTCGATCTCTGGCGCCGGGCTTCATCTTCACCACGTCGCTTCCACCCGCCACCATGGCCGGGGCCAAAGCGTCCATTGAGTATCAGATGGAGTATGACGGAGATCGCAAATTGCAACAGCTGCACACTCGCGCCGTGAAGGAGGAGCTCGACAGCCGCGACATTCCAGTCATTCCCAATCCCTCTCACATCATCCCGATCCTTGTAGGCAATGCCGAATTGGCCAAGGCCGCATCCGACATGCTGCTGCAAGACTACCAGATCTACGTGCAGTCCATCAATTATCCTACCGTTCCCGTCGGGCAGGAGCGACTTCGCATCACGCCCACTCCAGGTCACACCAAGGAGTATCGCGATCAGCTCGTCGAATCCATCGACCAGATATGGTCTCGTCTCGGCATCAAGCGCACGTCACAGTGGGCTGCTGATGGGGGCTTCATCGGCGTTGGCGAGCGCGGCAAGGTTGAAAAACCACTGTGGACAAACAGACAGCTGGGTATCGAGCAGGCTGCCAAGGAGATGATGGCCACAGGACGCGCCAAGGACGGCGGCAGTCTGACAGAAGCTCTCTTGGCACGCGAGAGGGGAAACGCTTCGCAAGCTGCTGCAGGCGTCGCGGCTCATTGACGTCGGGACCTTTTTGAATACTGAAGGGCGCCCCCACACCAGCAAAAAAGGATGTGTATATACTTATATATATACATAAGTGCGTATATATTGCATGCCAACTATGAACATGTGATTAAAGCTTTTCACTCCTGGTAGTACCTAGGCATGAGACGTTGTTGAAATTCGGGAATGCATGGGCTGCTGGGCTCGCGGGATCCGCCGTGGACGCAATGTTACAATTTTTGAGTGTCTCATCTGATAAACGACCGTTTTGCCCCGGACTGGTTGCCGAATCAGTCAAGACCGCGTAGGTTCTCAGCTCATCCAATCCGTGAACTGTCATTTCAACAAACCTGATCAGGCTGCTCAGATGTCAATGAAACCCTCAAGCTCAAAAAAAGAACACGAGGCGCTCGTTGACACGTCGATTCCTCTGACGTTGATTGCTATGGGCCGTCGCACCTCGTGATCACGACGGCAAGCTAAAGTAGTTGAAAAGTGAAAGTCAGGTAAACCCTTTCCCAACCGGACGAGCCATGCCGAAACGAGTGAAAGGCAAAGTTGGGGTATGAGCTAGCGGAACGCGAAGCTGGGCATCGAAGGTGGAAGTAAATGAAATAGTTTCGAAGGCTGGAACGATGGACGGTGGATCGGGCGGGAAGGGCGTCCTGGGGAGGAAGACGTTGTCGATGCGTGGCGAGTGGAGGGGGGGGGGGGGGGTCCGCGGCCGAACAAGGGAAAGGTGACAGGCCAAGACACGTACGAGGACAATGTTGCATGATGGCGGCGACAGGTCGTCTTGGCCCCGGCTGATGAGATGCCGACGGATGGGATGCCGTCACGCACAGGGCTGCTGCTGGCGCTGGCTGGGAAAGTGGTTCGCCTCAAACGTCTGCGTCTGGTGTGGCCAGGCTGTCGGACACCCTGGCCTGGCAGTTGTACGCGCGCCCACCAGCAGAGAGCAGAAGCAGCAGCGATTGGCAGCCCGCATGTGGAATGGCGTCTGGTGGGCCGCTGGCACTGGCAAGGCACTGGCAGGCACACAGGCGGATGGGCGAGCGGAGCGGCGGCGCAACTGTGGCGGTCTGTGTCCGCTCCATGGTTCCCTGTCGCATTGACTTTTCAACCGACCCATGGACCAGCCATCTTGGGAAACCAAACCAATCTTGCGTCTCTGAGCCTTGAGCTGGGACACTACCTACCACCCATGTCGTGGTCCGGCTCGTCCTTGTTCAAGAAAAGCCCAAGACGAAAAGCATGTGCTCGCTGACGATGCGGGGAGAGAGGCGCTAATAAATGAACGGTTTTGGTGCTATTAACCCAACCCCCCCCTCTCTCTCCTCTTGGCCGAAGGGGGGAAGGGGAGGGAAACTGCTTCTGTCTCGCCCGGTTCTGGTTGAACTGAACCTTTCTCACTCTCTGTTTCGTCATTTGACAGCTCCGATCCCCAGATCGGTTTGGAACTGCCTTGAAAGCTCTGTTCCTTTCCCTTCTTCCCTCTCTTGTTCTTTGTTTCCTCATCCCAACTCCCTTTCTCTCTGCACCGGATTCCATCAAAGCATGATGCAACCTCGGTGAAATGAGACAATAGCCGGGCTTACACGCGAGATCGAACAATACCGCACTAGCCAGACACAATCACACCTGCACACGCCCGTCACATACGGGGGCCATTGTCGTCAGCCAACCGACCACCAGCCAGCCAATCAGACAACCTCCGAACCGCCTATCAGACGCCATGCAGGCCACGCAAAAGGGCCCCAAGGCTTGTACGACTTGTGCCAAAGCCAAAGCCAGATGCATCCCACGAGCGGGAGGCGGGGACAAATGCGAAAGGTGAGACTTGCATTCTGATGGTGTCGGCGCATTCCCGTGGGGGGGAAGTGGGAGATGGATGAAGACAGAGAGACAGATAGAGAAAGAAAAAAGGCAAAAAGGAAAGAGAGAGAAAGAGAGAGACCAGTTCAGTTGTGACTTCACCTTCTCACCTGCATGCGTCGTTCTTTGTGCTTTCTCGCTGACCTAGCTCCTTCACCTTGGTTGCAACCAAAAAGATGTCATAGGCTCAAGAAAGACTGCTTCTCACGCCCACCTGCGCCCCCTCGGGTCAAGAAAAGACCCAAGCGGTCGAGAGTCGCCGAGCTTGAAAAGAGACTCAATGAGCTGTCGTCTCAGTTCGAGGGCGCCCAGCCCGGTGCTGCTGCCGCCGCCACTCACATGAGTAATTCACCTCCGCCGCCGGCCCCGATTGGCATCGCCAAACAACCCGAGAAATCGGACATGTATTCTTTCGAACATCTATTTCCGTCACCCACTCCGACGCGAGACGATGCGCATGAGGCCTCGGCATGGAGTCCCGAGGTCATGAAGGAGCTCGACTCACCATGGCCGCTTGCCACCGAGGGCGAGATGCTCCTTTTGGTGTACCGGGACATGTTTGCCGACTTCTTTCCCTTTGTCATTATCCCCAGGGAACTGTCGTCGGTGGAGCTTCGCGCGCAGCGCCCGTTCCTATGGAAAGCCGTCATGCTGAGCGCCTCCATCTTTGATTGCACTCGGCAGTGTAAGCTGGGCCAGGAGCTCCTGGCGGACATTGGGAGAGCGTCCATCGTGGACGGGACGCGAAGTCTCGACATGCTGCAGGCCGTGGAACTGTTGATTGGGTGGTGGTATTTTGCTCTCAAAAGCTCCCAAGTGACCAATTTGCTCTTCTTGGCCAGATCCATGTGCGTCAACCTGAGCGCCATGTCGTATGGGACGCAGGGCGAAGACACCAAATACGGCCCTCTGGATCACCTGCGTGCTTACGCCGGCACCTACTACCTCAATACTAAGTGAGTCTCGTTGGCCCCCTTCCCCCCCCCTCTGGCGGGCGGCACGTACGTCGGTGCACAAATATGCTGACGGGCGTGACGAACAGCGTCTTGACTACCAACAAGAAGACCGACGTGTTCATGAACACGACTCAGATCGACTACTGTTCCAAGGTCATTGAGGCAACGATGGAGTTTCCGTCGGACGAATACCTCCTCCAGCTCATCAAGATCCAGAAGCTTTCGCAAACCATCTCCCTCACCATGGCAGCGGACTCAATGGTCCCCATGTCCCTGCCGCTCGTCATGGTCGTCCAGTCATTCCAAGACCAGCTTGACACGTACCGCGCTTCGCTGCCGCAACATCTCGCCAATCACTGTAAGTCCCTCCTTTAACCGTGCATTCCCAGTTCCGCACGCATCACCACCCAAACGCCAAAACAAAGTGAACGCAATGAGTACATGGCTGACTCCAACCCAGCCACAATTCTCTGCCACATCTCCGTCGCCGAAACGCTCCTCAGGGACTTGGCCATCTCGGATCCCCGCTGCAACCCCGAAAACATGCAGGTGTCAGACCGCCTGCACCTCCTCTGGATGTGCATCAAGTCGCTCAGCGAGTTCTTCGAAGCCCGCTTCCGCGACCCCGAGGTGGACCGGCCGCGCTTCCTCGTAATCATGGCGTCCGACCTGGCCTACACGCTCATCACGGGCATCAAGCTCCTGACGCTGCAGCTGCCAGGTTGGGACCTGCCGAGCATCACCCAGAGACTAGACATGATCACCATCTTTGGCAAGCAGATCGATCATCTGCGCGAGGTCATCAATAAGCGGAGGAGCGGGTTCTTGTCGCCGGATCGATATGGCATTGAGGATCCGCTCGAGCGGCTGGTGCGGCTGATGAGGACCGCGCAGGAGCTCGTGGGCATGCATTGCAATAGGGGGTCGCCGCTGGCGATGGTCGATGGTATTGGTAGTAATACCTGGCGGGATATGGTGGGCGAAGCGCCGTGGAACGTGGATGACGGTGCTGGGATGATTGATCTGGCGACGTGAATGCCACGGGAACGGATTGGTCTACTCAACTGAATCGAAGTACTATCTACCACGGCTTTTGTTGTCAATGGGGACCGTCGCTCGATCGTCCTGAGAGGTCTCTGAATTGCAGAGATTACGGGGGACTCCGCTTCCAAGCACAGTCTTGCGCAGCGCGAGGAAGCGACTGACAGCTGGAAAGAAGAGAACGTGGGCGGCAACACGAGCAAGCGGGACGAGACGAAGCAAATGAGGAGAGTGTAGTATCGTCGGATACGTTCACGCAGCGAGCTTCGATGGCCTCGCCTTTGATACCACACGCATGATTGAGTCGGAGCCTTTGTCATGTCGGCGGACCGGCATCAAAACAGATGGCCAGCATAACGCAACACCAGGTCAAAATCTGCACCTGTATGTGGAGTTACGGAGATGAAGAAACCAAGTGAGATGAAGTCGAGATGTTAGCTTATTGTGATTTATCATGGAAAACGCCATGCCGAAATATGGATGATGCAGAAACTAAGTCGGACGCAATCAGGGCGTAAGCTCATTGTGATATGTTGTGTGGAAAAAGCCGGACCGAACTGTGAAAGATAATATAAACCAAGCGGAATGAGTTCAAGGTGCAAGCTTAGTGTGATTTATCGTGTGGAGCAAGGCATGCCGAAAAAGATGATGAACCTAAGTGGACTGAACACAAGGCATAACATAACCTTGCTGTGATATGTATTGTGGAAAAATCCCACAGCGAAATATGAAAGGTGAAGAACCTAAGTGGATGGAAATCAAGGCAGGACCGTACCGTGACTTGTCGTGGAAAACTTCATGCAGACATGTGAAAGACGAAGAAATCAAGTGCAGTGAGATCGAGGTATAAGCTTTATTGATTCACTGTGTGGAAAACGCCATGCTTAAAAGTCACAGCGCCACAAGCCGTGTTGCTGTATGACATGCAACTCCCTTGCTAAAGACTGGAGCGCGTGGCGCGTAGGCTGGTCAGTCTGACCGTGTTGCGAGGGGTTTTGATCGTGCATGATCTGCGGCCCGTATCGACGCATGGAACGTGAAGCTGAGTGTTCCTTGCTGGTGAGTGGAGGGCTTCATTGGCTGTACCATGTGGAGGGTTTTGCCAGCTACTCGTGATGCCCGTGACGTGTGAGTGAGTGCAGCTTGAGCTGGCGAATGGCATAGCTGTAGATAGCTCGGCAGAGTAGGCAGTGGACGAGCTTCGTCAGTTGGTAGCATGGGAACTTGCCGGCGCGAATTGTGAGATTGAGCCAGGACGTGAAACAGTCATGAGTAGCTCGGCAGAGCTGGCTGTGAGAATGCCAGTTGGCGGTCACGGGACTTGCCTTTATGCATTGTAGGGCTTAGAATCCCTGAAGCTACTCCGGGTAGCGACGGAGATGGTCGAGGGTGGCCACGGTAGAGTTAAACGGGGAGGTGTTTGTTCTTTGATGGAACATTGCATAATCCGAGTCTCGGGCAAATCGAAAGCTCGCATGCCTTCACCCACAGTGACTGGAATATCCGGAATTTCCTCAAGACTGATAAATGTTGAAGACGCATATCCCCAAGATACACCTCCCTTGATTGATCGTCTCTGCGCAGGATCTTTCAGACATATCACCGTTCGCCCCGGTCTTTGCATGACGCCAAAAGGTACGAACCCACAAGCCAGCCAGAACAGGACCTCGACGGAACAAGTTTCTCGTCTCGAAGACTGACCCCCCTGGCGGAAACATCTGCCGCGGCGTATGAGGGAGAAAACTGTACTGAGAAGTCAACACTCGGAATTGTTTGAACGGAGCTGCTTTTTTCCAGAGTTCCAGTAATACGCTTTATCTCGGACGGACCGCTACATGGATCCCAATATTCGGCTCTTTTGAATAGCATGCCTCGGGGCGGTTGGAACGCTTTAATTGGAGCTAATTGGGTTTCCCAGTCATAGAAATTACTGGTAGCTTGGAGGACTCCCTTATCGTCACCATCTCCATACCGTCCTAATAAGCCAACCGCAAGAAGCCAATGCTTGTTTACAATGAACGCAGTCTGCCCATCGACAACCTCGAGGACACCACCTCTACCCTCGGTCTTCAGAGCAGGTTCAACAGAATCATAGCTGATGACAGCATCGTTGCAGCCGAAAATGTTCAAAAGAGTGCCGTCGCATATGGAGTCGTCAACGCCAGCTTTGGCAACGTGGTAAGACTCCAGGAGCTCCAAAAATTTGGGCCAGCTAGCCCCCCCAGGCTGCGTCACTCTCATACTGTCACAAGGCTGATCGGCTGCGTCTTTTTTGACGTTACATGAGCGCTATTTTCCTGCAGCAATGACGTAGTAAGCCGGATCCGGATCCAGTAGATACGAAGCCAATCACCACAAGTCGTGCTGCTAATAGCCCGAGCGTGTGCGGCACCCAAAGCGTATCGACATATAATGTGAAGTTGATACGTCTGACCTAGCAGAGCTGCAATGCTATCATTTCGAATGTGTATAGAACGGGCTGAGAAGCAAAGGGTCTAGTCGAATGCTACTGTGGTAGAATACAGTCAGAGCGAGAGTCATCATCAAAATAGCTGTTCGCCAGCTTATAAAGTCACGAACAGAAGACGATGAAGACTCGATTAAGATAGTCATGCTGTCCGCGAAACAAAATTCTATATTCAAGTACGGACGGCTTCCTCCCCAATACTCCAGGCCTTGTAGCAACGAGTTGATATAGAATAATTACTGGTCTCTTTCAGCGAGGGTCCTTCTCCATTTAGTTGCTGCTGCCACCATAGCTTGCCTTGATGCCGACGCTAGTCTGCTCCGAATGGTCTTGTAAGACCTGTACGGAACCTTGGTGACTTGTTGGTTATGGAATGGGGCTCCGGAGGCGTCATACTCGGGCGGTTGATGCAGTCGAGGAGTCAGTCTGGGATGCAAGCCCGATATACGAAGAAAACTTGCGAGTCAAAATCCCCCAGAACTTCTGCATCACTTGCCTCTCGCACGCCTTCGCGGATGGAAGAGGAGAACGGCTTCCACAACACAGCCATATGTATACGGTGTTCAAGGCCAAATGGTCAAGAAAATCGCGTTCCTTCAAATCCAGGATCTGATATACGTGGAAACATTGCGAGCGAAGAAGAAAATCGCGTTGTTTCTTATCCAGGATCTGATCCACCACAATCTTCCTCAGGCGTCGAATCCATCTCCGCTCGCGCTTACGTGCCCTTTCACCATGATCGAGTGGCAGCCACCGTAGTGCTTCTTGCTGGTAAGTGGGCGAGGGGAGGCTGAACCTTTTGGAAGTTGCCAGATTGTGCAATTCGACGCCCGTGTATGCCGGATGGTCTGGCGCCAGGTCTACCTTGCAAACAATGCTCTCAGGATGTACAACCCCACACCATGCTTGCACGTGCTCGGGGAAGTCCTTGGCTCTCATCTTTTCGACATTCTGACCGCGTTGACTTTTGGTTACCGATCCGATCCATCCCATCGTGTCGTTTCACCCGTCCTTGTCCTCTGCGACGCAAACGGCTCACTCAAGCGCGTTTGATCATGGCCTCACGGTCCGGACCTGTGCCAATCCATTTAATCTGCCTCATATTAGTGAAAAGACATACTCGACTTTGCGCTGGACAACGACTAACCTTGACTCCGACGAACTTTTCAATGTACTACCAAGATCGTCAGTAGTGGCCAACTACATATACACAATAATCTTACCTCTACGTAATCTCTGGCTTGCTTGGGCAGGTCGTAGAAGGTCTTGGCGTTGGTCGTTGGCTTCTGCCAGCCTGGCATTTCATGGTATACGACCTCGGCTCGGTCCAGGATGTCCAGATCGGCCGGGTAAGAGTCCAGTTCCTGCAGACTGTGAGTGTCTTTTTGGTCATCAGAATGAGGCAAAGGTACGAACTTGGCCGTCAACTTTGTAGGCTATGGCAATGTTGACCGTTTCGAAGGTGTCCAGCACATCAAGCTGAGTGATGTTAGTCAATCGACAGAGACAGGATCTGGTAGACGCCTCGGACGGATCCTTACTTTTGTGAGATTCAGAGCCGTATAATAGTTAATGGATGCGCTGTACTTGACAACGACGAGGTCTATTCGGTGAAGATTAGTGACATCGTCTCACCAATTGAAGCAACGTGGTGATCATAAATACCAAGCCTAGTAATAGTCAGCCAGCCGTACGGCCGATTCCGGCTCAAAACTTGGTACTTACCATCCGCATCTTCGTCTTCGGCCAGTCGACGTCCCCTGTCACCTGATAAGTCCCCAAACGTAGCAAAGTAGCCCATGACAGAGCCTTACCCATTCGCGACCGATCTCTTGTAGTTTAGTCCCAATCCTAGTGCCGTCAGTAAAATAGTTCATCGGCGTCTCTTGACATTTGATAACATACTCTCCGGTATCTTCCGTCTTGAAAGCTCCTTGTCCGACACGAGTTGTGTCTACTGCTGGTCAGCTTCGGGTAACATTCTCGGAGCAAACCACCAACAAGCTTTGACGACTCCAATCGTCTCTTTGACGTTCTTTGGGTTGAGTGCGAGACCGCCGATGATCCCGGCCAACGTGGTATTTGATGACGTCACGAACTGGTTGAAATGTTACCATGACACGAGGGTTCCAGTTCAAATAGATGGCAGCTTACTGGATATGAGCCGTACTCGATGTCGAGCATTAAGGCCTGTTCTCGGCCCCGTGTCAATCAGAAGTCGGGGTACGGGGTTCAAATATAGGGCTCCTACGTTCGCTCCTTCCACCAAGATACTCATGTTACTCTCTTGCGCTGACCGGATGAAAGACACGCCATCCACGGCATACTTTGCTAGCTTTGGTCGGTATTCTTCGAAACGAGCCAGCTCCTCTTCAACGTCGTACTCGAATAAGTCGCCAAATCGCTTTTGATAGCTAGCGGCTAGTCGGCGAAGCTTTGACTCAAACAGCTTTGGATTGAAAACCTCTGCTAATCTGATGCCACTTCGCTTCAAAGAGCTCAGTATCATTGCTTGCAAATGCAGACGCAGGGATTGCCACCTACCGCGGCTTTGGCGGCGTACGAAGGTCCGATGCCCCTCTTTGTCGTCCCTATGTTTTGTTCTAAAAGCGATCAGATCTACGCCGCTCACTTTGGAGGAAGCAATGTCCCGGAACCAACCTCCGAGCTCTTTTTCTTCCAATCCGTCGGCGGCAATGTGCATCTCCAGGTCGATGTGCACTCGATCCGACACAAGAATTCGATCATGGACTGAGGGAAGTCCTTTGGCCTCGAGCTCCTCGAGCTCCTTGAAAAAGCTCGGCCTAGAACAGAACGTAAAGTCAATGTCGGCATGCTTCAACAAGATGAGAGAGGCGGCAAATCGTCGGATGCTGATTGGGTAAGGCGGCATGGTGACTGACACGTGGAAGACGACTCCAGAACCGATAAAGTTCATGCTGCGAGACATGTCAACTTCAGTGTTGTCGGCGCATACTTGGCTTGGAGAAAAAGAATACCATTTTGGGTTGATGAGACCCGAAGGGAGTAAATGGAAGCTATCAGAGAATTCAGCCAATGTTTGGCAGACTTGCATGCTACAAGAATGTTCACCTATACGACACTCCATTGGCGCTATCGGTAAGGAGTCAGCCATTTTAATCCCACGAGTCCATTGTCGGAAAGGGAGGCGCATCTGGCTCACACAATGGAATGGCCGGCATTATGACCTCCCTAGCCTTGTTATCAGTATAAAGTTTCGCCGCGGGCTAGACGGTGTGGTTGCTCACGGCGGCTCGGGCGCAAAGTTGTGCCTCGGGGGCAAGGATGTCGGTCAGCTTTCCTTTCTATAGGGCACGCTGTCAGAACTCGAGTTCGGCTAGCATCTCGTGGCCAGGCAATGAATTGCTGCGGGCCAAAAAGAAAGACGTACGCCCTCGTCTCCTGTAGTAAAGGCGTCAGGTCAGCATGACGAGAAGACGCATCTCGCCCGGTGTCGGATGGACTCTGCGACAAAGCAAGAAAGACACATACCCCACTGGGAGCCCAGAATGATGGTGATTGTCATATGCGATAATGTTGCTTGATACGAGCAATAATTGGTGTCTTTGTCAGAGGGGAAGAAAAGATGTACTCGAGGCACCAGAGGCGAACAAGATGATGTCGAAGTGAAAACTTGTGCGCTCGGGTCACGGTGTGTTGATCCGATGTCGGGTCCTTGCGTTAGGCGTAGCTAATAAATGCAGAGGGAGCACTAACGAGGAGGACACTGCCCTCGAAAAAAGTGTCAACTACAGGGTAGGGCGGCGTCCGAGATGGGCAAAGGTAGCCGCCGTGTTTGGGCTGGTGCCTGCCTGCCTTTAAGTGCGAGATTGTTTGGGAGTGATTCAAGCGACTGGCTTGTTGATTGAGACGCCACCAACACGCTACCGAAGTCTTTGATCGTATTTAACGAGGTGAAGGAGCGTATGTCGTGGGTCAAAGTTTCTCGGCGGGGAAGTATGGCCTGGAAGCCTGTTGCTCCTTTTTCGAAACGAATGGCCTGGACTTGCCATGTCGCGCAATCGCCCCGAATTTACTCTGGTCACTGTCACAAACATTTGCTCTAGGTGTCGAGCGCATGAGTCACGACGTCTGGCTCCCCGGCAGGTGCAGCCGTCAGAAAAGTTGGACAGCCGTCAGAGAAGTTGGACAGGCACCTCACCAGTGGTCTCGATCATGAGTGCGACCTCCAAGCGAGCACGGTACTATGGCGCCGAAGGTCAGCGTCTTTGCCGCCACAAAATCTTGATTGCAGACTAAGCACTCATGAGCTGCCTTATTTTTCAGTAAGACCAGGATCACAAAGCATAAAGTGCATTTATCGTGGACATTGAGTACGTCGCCGCACCTGCCACAAAATTTTTCTTGTTTTAGACCTTCTGCGCCACTCAAGATTTTCCCACACGATGGATCACTGTGGAAGTTGTTCATGACGTTGGCTCGGTGACCTTGGTGATCCGTCGACCGCCACCGTCGTTCGTGTGTTTTGGGGCTATAGCTCATCCTACAGACACCTTGGATGTGAGCTTCGTGATGTGTTTTTGACGAAGCCGCGTTCCAAAAACAAGACTCGGAGCGCGCCTCAAAATCGGCAGAGGTTCTATGGCTTGCTGCCGTACGGGGTGTCATGGCCCGAAGTGACAATAACACCAAGGAAGAGCAGTCCTAATTAAAACTGCACGTGCTGCTTCCGGTGCTGGCCAGGGTCTTCGTGAGTGCCACGAGAGCTGCTCTGCTAGTGACGGTCATGCGCCAACGTACGAACCTTACACAAGGCCTTCCGCAATCCTCAGACTATTAAGAAAATAATTTTTGTCAACTGGCAGAGGCCCCGTCGAGAGTTTCGGCGCCAAATATTAGCTCTCATCATTCTGCTTAGTATGCATCCAGAGACAGAAAAGAAAGCAAAGTCCATAGCAAAACCTGTACAAGTCCAAAATGTACACCTCCTTGGAGAAACTTCAACCTGCCTATGACGTTGGTCGCACGGTCGTGCCGGTGAATCAACTAACCACGTTGTTGGTTACAGATGAAGCCCACAATAGAACGACATGAGTAGGGCAAGCGAGATTGAGGTTGAACTTCAAGCCGGTATCGAGAGGTGTTCGTGCCGTCCCTGTGAGGGCAGGTCAACCGGACCAACATCCTCCGGATTGTCAACACATGGGAGAAAACTTTAGATTTGCTGCTTCCGTAGGCGTACGCGTCAACGTCCAAATTGCGGGCTTTCCAATATACCCAGCCATCCAGTCAGTCTGTTGATTAGCGCCTGACGTTTTCCCACCCATGGTGCGGCAAATGCGGAGGAGCTCATAGAAATCACGGGGATTTTGAGCTGGATTTTAGAGCATCGCGCCGTGTCCCTGGAAGCTATGATGCGGGAATGGTAGTATGAATGCTTTGGAGCCCTGCCTACAGTTTGATGATGGCGTCATGAGGGTTCCAGAGCTCAAGGGATGAAGGGACGATCTAATGGAGCAATACCTGCCACAAAAGCACACATCGCAGGAGAAATATTACACAAACAAAGAAGTAGATGGTGCAGCACGGGGGCCATGGACATTCCGACAGAACAGTCATCACAGCCAGTGACTGCTCTCAAAGCCGGTGATGTAACAAGTTTATGAGAAAGCCAGCTATAGAACCATCAACAATAATGCAGTTGCCAAATTTGATCTTGGCGTGGGTTTCGTCGATGCTTTCTTTCCTAGGTACAGGCACAGTTCCCATGAGCTCCGCCACTCCCAGCTTTCCGTGCTGCTGAACGGGGATGTATCCGACCCTGCGACTTCGTCACGCGGTTCTGATAGGCCCTACAGGACCGCGTCACACACACTTCATTCAACGGATGCTACGACGAGAATTGTATCTCCAAGCCTAGTGTGCGAAACGGCTTGTCCAGCCTCCTCAAGTCGATACCGCTCCCGAGACTAAACAGCAGAGACTTGACCCTTCCCTCCCAGAGTATGCCGATCCTCAGATTCTGATCCAGCCGCGCCTTCAACACACCCGCGTAGTTCTCACCCTCATCATCACCCCCGCCCGTCTTGGCCAGCGACAAAACCCTTTCCGGCTCGGGAGCCGCCTTCGTCTCGGGGGCCGCCTTTGTCTCAGCAGCCGTCTTCGCCTCAGGAGCCGTCTGCGTCTCCGGCTCATCAAGCCTCCACTCCAGCTTGGCGCGGAAACTCCTCTCGGCCGCGGGCCTCCAGATCTTGGCAGGCTCCTCCTCCAGTCGCCGCAGGGGCTTCCGCCACAGCTCCATGCCCACAGCCCACGCGCTCTCGTAACTAAAGACATTGAACTCCATGCGTGTAGCCAGACTGCACGACTTGCCAGCCACGACGGCATAGCTCGCCGCAATGTTCCCCATGAGAGGGTTCAGTGTGAGCGTCGCGGAGAGCGGCGTGCCCCTATGCGCGGGAAGGGTAGCGAAACGCGTCCCGAAGCTGACGCCGCCCGACTTGTTCAGCGTGCCGTAGTAGATCTCGCCGCCGGTGGTGAAGCGTCCGTAGATGCGCTCGCGTTCGCCCACGGCCTCGACGGCACCGGAGGCGGCGGCGGCGGCGGCGTCCCCGCCCGAGTTGAAGATGCCCCGTAGACCGAGTAGGCCGCCGTCGGAGGATGCTAGACCCTCGAAGGCGTATTGACCGACGTCGTACTGCGCGAGGGCGAGGAGCGTGCCGCCATCTCGGAGGTACTGTGCTGATACGGCGCTCAGCTGGACCTGAAGGGCTGTGGTGATGCGCTTCACGACCAGAGCTTCCAGTCGGGATTGCGGCAAGTAAAGTCGTCCGTAGAGGAGGGAGGGCCGAGAGTGGCAGGCGTTTGTGCCGAGCGGCGTGAGCGGCTTGTAGGATCGGAGCAGGGTTGGTAGTGAGACTTCCTCCGACTGCGGCGTGATGTGAAGACGCAGCGGGACCGACGAGAAGAGGTACGAGATGGAGCCGTCGACGACGCCGACCGAGCCGAGCTGGTACGACGTAGCCAAATTGGCACTGGCGAGGGACGAGAGCGTCAGTCGCAGGCCTCGCGGAGTGGGAAAGTTCAAGAGTGCTGATGGACAGACAGACGGTCAGAAGGGCGCTGCAGAATGGTCGGGAAAAGGAGTGTTTTGGGGGTGGATAATACCATCCGAAGTGCCGTTCAGGGCGGCATACGAGTTGTCTCGGCTCCAGCCGGTCGCCTCGTAGAATGCGCTGTGGACATAGTCCATGAACTCGCGCATCGCGATGGCGTGTTTGCCGAGCCAAAACTGTCGAGGTGCCCGCCTTGGACGACGAGGGATCCGTGATGGACGAAGAGTGGGTCAGAAAGTCGTCACCTGTCCCGAAAGGGAAATGTGCTTTGCTGCGCAGCCAAGCTTGCGATGCTAGATTATGGACGATGGACGATGGGCGAGGGGGCGATGGCTGTGAGACCGAGTCACGGGAAGGGCGTCTTCTCTGTAGAACCGTATCCCTGAAGAGTAAGCAATAGGAAGAGAGGCAGTTCCCTAGACTTTCATGGTACAATCAGAGCATCACGGCCTTTTGCGCTACAAAGGGAAATACGAGCAGACGACGAGCCTAGCAAGTCCAGGGCAGTCTTGAAATGAAACTTGACGAGATGGTTCAGAAACTGGTGGCGGACATCAAATTCTTACACCCTACCCTCTTGGGCAGTCTCCTAACCATTCTCACTAACCTCATAGTCTGGGGCGGCATTTCTGCAGAGGTGTCTCCCCAGCTCCTTGATTTGACCGCTGCCTGCATTGTACAAGGTGATCTCAATGTAGTCCACCTATGCCTTGCATACCAAACATGTACCGTGGTACTGGGTTCGCATGTGGGACTGCTAGACGGCTAAAGTACGTGCCAGCTGCACTTGCCGTAAATTGCGCATCGAGCCTCGACATAACGTCTCCGAATTTGAGTATGAAACCATGACGCCATGGGGAACTCTTGGGCCCAAAACAAAACACCGTGCTACTCTGCCTGCTACAGGCCCTACTGTCTTCCGTAGTCTGCTGACTGAAAAACGTATCGCTTCAACTCAGGTTCTGGATTAGTGAAACGTTGTCGCCTTTGAGGAGGATTTGACCTGCGACAGGTCAGCGTGCCGAAGGCAACAGATGCGGTGAAACAACGCACCGAGCGGTCTCCTCGTCTCTTTTTCGTTCGTTTTGGAAACTTGCGCAACTTCAAATGCATCGTCGATGACGAGGTTCATGAATTCATCGAACCCCTACATTGGTCAGACAGAAAGCTTCGCCAGTAAAAATGGCGGTGGCAATGCATACCCGAATCTTGCCCTCGATACGAATGGAGAGCTGCTCGTAGAGCCAGATGCTGACCGTGGCATTCTGTGAGGATATGTCAGCTTCGTGCACGCTCCCATGCGGGACCGTTTGGCGACAGTGGAAGATTCGGGATTGCGCTGAGCGTCAGAAGAATGAATGCGCCGCGCGAAGCCGCAGTCGAAGGAGGGCTCAAAATGCGTTGGTGCGGAGAATATCTTGATGGCACGCCAACGAGGCTTGGGACAGTGCGCGACAGCTCTGGGCGAGACTTACAGATTGCAGGAGTTTGAAGATCATGTTGCTATTACGACTTAGCCATCGCAGCGTGATGCACCTTGGAAAGGAAGAACGTACATGGGAGGAAGCAAGACGCGGCGACCGCCGCCGCCACCGCCACCGCGACCAGTCATTGTGAGCGATGCAACGGAACGAGCTGATACGCGACGAAAATGGCAGATGGATAGAGAGACTGATCCTTCGTGATCCGGCCACTATTTGGTGGGTGATGATTTTCCCCCAAGCGGGGAAACCGTTTTTCCGGGTCACTTCAGAACCGCGGGTAGGAGTAGGAGCTCCCGCGTCCCCGCCAAACCATGCAAGATTTCAAGCGATGCTAGCGAAATGCAATGAATATCTTACGTGTGATGAACACTTGACAAATGGCGCAAAAATGGGCGCAGTGTATGCAGATGACTACGAAGACGCTCTCTCCTATGCAAGTCAGGCCGTGCTAGCATCCCCCATTCCTGTCAATCCATGTCCCGAATGGCTTCATCCGTCGTCAGGTTTCAAGCGGGGGAAAAGAGATCATATCACCCAATCGCACCCGCTCACGCCTCAAACACCTTCCTCCCCTCGAACCACGTCTCTTTTACGACACCTTTGACCACGTCTTGCGGCGTCAAGACCACATGGCACACGACAAAATCGGCCTTGAGACCGACCTTCAGGCTCCCGGTCCATTGATCCCCAAAGGTCGAGTATGCTGACCCGTGCGTGGCCCCCGCGAGGGCCTGACACATGGTGAGGGCAAACTCGGGGTTGACAACATGGCCCAGGTCGGGCTCTCTGTGCGAGCGCCTCGTCGTGGCCACGTACAGATTGGGCAGCGGCTGATGCGGAGCGGTGGGCGCGTCGGAACCCAGGGCGAGCGTCGCACCGCCGTCGACGAACTCGCGGTACGCAAAGGCGCGGCCGCACCGTTGGGCGCCGATGAGGCGCGGCCAGGCGCGCAGGATGGCCGGATCCGAGTGCACTGGTTGGATGGAGGCGGTGATGCCCAGGCGGCCGAGACGGAGGGCATCGCGGGCCGACGCCAGCTCGAGGTGCTCAATGCGCGGACGGCGGGACGCCTGCGTGTTCGCTTCCAGCACGTCGATGGCCATCTGGATGGTTCGGTCGCCGATGGCGTGCAGGGCGACCTGGAGGCCCGCGGCGTGGGCTCTGGCCACGAGCTGGTGGAGGACGTGTTCCGACCAGAGCGAGTCCGGGTCTTGTCCGTCGCAGTAGGGCTCTGTCAGCGACGCGGTGCAGGCATCGATGATGCCGTCGCAGATGACCTTGATGCCCACGACGCGGCAGTCCGGCGTGGTTTGTGCGTGGTACTGCCCGGCTAGCTGTGCGGCGCGGTCGACCTGGGCGAAGAGGTCGGGCAGGGAGTCGGACGGCCTCATCAGCCAATACGCCGCCACTCGCATGCCCTGCAAGATCTGCGTCTCGTTCCTCAGTTCGACCAGGGGCTCCCAGATGGTTTCGTGCATGGCCATGTCGACCATGCCCGTGTAGCCCGCGGCGTTGTAGGCCGCGAAGGCGGACCGGATCGCGGCCTTTCTCTCCTCCATGGACGCCACTCTGGCGACGAAAGGCCAGACAAACTGGAAGACGGCGCCCTCGTGAAACACGCCGTTTGGCCGGCCGTTGGCGTCTCGCTGGATGGTGCCGCCGACGGGATCCGGCTCGTCCTCTCGAATGCCCATGACGTGACAAAGCTCCTCCAGACCGCGCGTGTTGCACCACGTAGAGTGTAGATCCTTGGTGTCGACGAAGATGGGCCGCGGATCAAGCTCATCCAGCATACTCGCATCGACGCCATCCGGGGTCATGGAGTGCGTCCAGCCCTTGCATAGGATGCGAGGCTCCTGCGGATGCGCGACGGCATACCTCTTGATCTCCGTCCTGATGTCAGCCAGAGAAGTGCAGTGGCCCAAGTCGACCTTGGTGAGCGCCTGACCGACCATGAGGAGGTGCATGTGGCCGTCGATGAAGCCGGGCAGGACGGTGTGATGGTTCAGGTCCTCGATGGCGGCACCGGCCTGCTTGGCCGCGAGGACGGGTGCATCCTGCTCCGTGCCAATGTGTCGGACATGACCCTTGTCGACGACCATGCATGAAGCGAACGAGGGCGCCGCCGCCGAGCCGTCATCGGAGGAGGGTGATTGATAGATGTTGGCGTTGACGAAGACGGTGCAGTCCGTCATGTTGGCAGCATCCGCAAGCAAAAAGCGCGGCAGCGCTACGCCTGATGTTTGCTACTGTCAGTCAAATAATGTCAACGGGAAAAGTTTCGCGTGCTCGCTCCCTTTTTTCGTATCAGATGGGTGACGTCTTGTGATCATATCAATCGGGGAGGTCCCTGTACTCTCATCATCAGGAGCCTCCTTGATGGGAAAAAAAAAGAGATTAAGAACCATTAGTAGGGACCGAGTCGCGGCTCGGATTCCAGCAATTTTTGTGAGCGCGCGGGGTTGCAGTCAAAAACCGATTTGCCAAGTTTGAAACAACAAGTCGCCGACACATACTCCGCATATGCCGCACAGACGTGGGGGGGCATGTCTGCACCGGGCTTTGCATCATAGATCTGTACGGGCGACAGAAAGACGTTCTTCTCTGCGGCGGCGACGGGGCACGAGGGGTCAATCTCGACCACGAGGATGAAGCATCTTGACGATGGACTCAATCTAGAGCACAGTCAATGGGGCATAGTATAATAGTGGTTGCATGTTGCAGCGTAGGAGTTGGGCTCCCTTCCAAGCCACGTTCAAGTCACATCGGTGGGATTCGTGAGGTTCTTCTCTCTATCAAGCCTCTATTCAGCTTGTTTCTGTCCTTGGGACGTCGCCCTATGGCGCGTGTTTTTTCCATTCATGCGCCTAGTGCAATTCAAGTACTCCAAGTCAAGCAACCGCCAACTACCAGCACCCCAAGGTAAAGTAAAGCAAAGCACTTTACTCACTGGTAGGTATTGGGTCGTCATGCCGCACCGCACATCCACTTGCACGAGCAACCACAAGCCTCCGTTGTGTGGAGAAAGCCGAATTCAATGTCTGACCAGACAATGGATATACTTGATTGTAAGCCCTTTTCAAAGCACTAAACACAAATATATACATGCAAGTCAGTCTACCTTGTGTGTACAGAGCCCGTCCCCCTCTGCTCGCGCAGTTTTCTCTTCCGTCCTCTATTCAATATATACACGAACACGACCAGATACAAAAGAGGCCATTACAGAACTATAAAAAAACCCCAAACCCAAATCAGAGCGCAGGCCCAACCACCCAGCTCACATCATCATTAAACAACCGCGCGTTATCCCACTCGCGCACCCCCCCATTACTCCCAATGTAGACGACACCGCCAAAATGGCGAAAATACCGGTTCGGGAAGCTCCAGCTTCGTATAGAGCTTCCCTGTCCATTGAGCCCCTCGAGGTTACAAAAGGTAGCGTCTTCGCGGAACAGCTTCGTGTTGTCGTTGGCGTTGAGCACGATCTTGAAGCCGCTGTGGCGCAGGAAACTGCCCGGCGTGTCCTTCGATTCAAAGGAGAAGCAGCCGTCGTTGGCGAGGCCGGAGCGGACCATCCATGTGGCTTGGTCTTTGAGCGCCGAGGGGCTCTCGGCGGTGACGGGCTGGATGGTCACGTCGGCGCCGGCGTGGGTGATGTAGGTGCCGGTGCAGCCGGCGGTGGTGGCGCGCATGGATACGGGGGAGTCGACGTGTAGGTCCGGACCGCTGGTGAGGGGGGCGATGTCGTAGTTGCCGAAGGCGGCGATGTTGGCCTGGACGGCGTTTTCGACGTCGTCGGACGGGTAGCCTGAGGTCATGACGCCTTCGTAGAAGGTGCCTTGGGCGGCGTTGCTGTTGTCGCCGCCGATGCCGAGGATGATGGCGCCTTCTTTCTGCATGGGGTCGTAGCCGCCGGCGGGACGGGCGCCGTCGTAGTAGGTGGAGAGGGTTTGAGCGGACGAGTCGGCGCCGCGGATGGCCCAGTGGTTGGCTTCCCCCTTGAGGATGGCGGTGACGAAGCGCGACGTGATGGCTGGGTTGTCTGGGTTGAGTTCGCGCGTGCTGCCGGAGAAGAGCCCGTCTTCGAGGTCGGACATGACGCGCGGGCCCGTGTAGTTGAAGGCGGCGTTGCCAAAGTACAAGGCCTCCATGTGGCCGGGGCCGGGGTCGGTGCTGGTGATCTCGGCGTTGCCGTAGTCGAAGCAGCAGCCCTGGTTGAAGTGTGTGCCGTCAAACACGGCGTACATGCCCTCGGGCTCGTCGGCCTTGGCCGTGCCCTGGGCCTGGTTGTTGCGGTAGCCTGTGCCGGGGGCCACGAAGACGCCGTAGGCCTTGTGGCCGTTGAGCGTGACGGGCGCGGCGATGGCACTGGCGAGGTCATCGACGCCGTCGACGCCGGGACCGGGGAAGGTGCCGCGCGGTCCCTGAGTGAGGTGGTTCCCGCGGCCGGACTGGTCGTAGATGACGGAGATGAGACATGTTGTGGCCCGGCAGAAGTCGTCCTGCGCCTTGGAGTAGGCCACACCCGACGACCTCAACGGCCAGATGTCCGTCCGGGCTTGGTCCGACCCGCGCACCACCTGGTACAGCGGACCGTAGTACCGGGAGTAGAGTAGCCGTGTGGTGCTGTGCGCCGCCACACACGGCGTGCCGCCGCTGGCGTAGATGTCACAGGGGCCGGCCGACATGCCTGTGGTGGCGGCCGTGACGGCCCCGGCCATCAACAAAGATGACTGCAACAACATGTTCAGACGAGAGGACAGGGGGGGAGGGGAGGAGAAGAGACGAGGAAACAAATAGCTTCTTGATAACACAACAAGACAACGGCATGGGGGGGGAAAGAAGTAAAACACAAAGGGCATGTCTCGGTATTTCATCTTTTCTTCCCCCGTCGAGCCCAAAGACGTTCTGAAGCTCGCTTGATTGCACCCCCTTCCCGCACAGGCCGTTGTCGCGCGATTCTCGCAAGCTTCTTTCCAGCTGACACGCCGAAAGTACCCCCTTCCCTCCAGCGTCACAACGCGGGAGGACCAGTCTCGACGGGCGCGCGCGCCCACAATCATCATGGGCATGTGCGTTGGAAGCTTCTTGTCCTTGTACCGATGGCGGATGGAATCCCGCGGGGGGGGGTGACTCGCGCCAAGATCTTCCTGCGCCTTTTTTCGATCCGCATTGCTGCCCTTTTCGTTTCTAGCCTTTTTCTTTCTTTCTCCCATACCCCGGGCCGTGTCGTAGCCGGGAACAGGATAGAGAGACGAGAGCAACACAAAGGATCCGAATCTTCATCTCCAAAAGCCATGGTGTCTCTTTCACCTTGGTCACGGTGGCCTGTGTGCCAAGCCCCGACCCGGAGGATGCAGCTTCGCTTGGGAGAGACGCACCGGCATTGTCGTGATTCATGGCGCCACTGCCGCAGCTAGGTCCTTGACTCTTCGAAAGTGAATCAATCTATTTGCCTCACTAGAGCCATACATATCCGGAAGAGGCTCTGTTCCTTTCCCTATGGTCTTCTTCTTCTTTTCTTTTCCCCCTCATCCCATTCCCCAATTCCCCAATTCCCCAAAGGGTCCCTCTCCATCTACTCGAGGGCCCGAGAGGTCTCTCCATCCATATGCGGCCCCGCTCCGCTCCGTCTATTGTCTTGCATGTTAGCTGAAGGACGCGATGGGACCTTTGTTGTCGGCGAAACATGACGTGTGCGCAATGTAACTGCGCGTAGATGACTTAGCGCATCGGACCCTGCGCTGGCCACCATGGACCAGTTCCGGATTCTGGACACCAGCCAGATCAAGCAGTCGTGGTGTAACGTCATTGGCTCTGCCTCTCGGGCCTCGACGAGAAACCCCTGGCTTCTTCCCCACCGCCGTGTTTCATGCGCAACACGGACACCCGTAGGGCTCAGACGATGTTTGTCCTGGGCGCTTTAATAAGCCTTTCTCTCTCTCTCTCTCTCTCTTTGTTCTCCCTCCACGCTTGAAGAGAACTCGCCGCATGGCAAGGGCGGGACTACGCACCAGCGCCGCCGCTTTGCCCTTGCTCATTTATGACCGACGACGACGACGTGGCCCTGCCGGAAATAAAGGACGTCTTGATGAACTCCCCCCCCCTGATTTGTCCTCTTGCCAAACAAGGCGTCTACCCCGAGTTTGACAACTCTTATCATCCGCCGAATCCGAGACGCCCGTCGCTGGCCTGGCCCTCTGTCATCCCAGAAAATCGTCTCGTTTGATCTCTTACTCGCGACCATGAATTGAAAGCCAGCCGCACTCGTGAGCTTAAAATCGTCCCTAGTTTAAGATCGCCGGTAGCAGCACACCGACAACGGATTTGTCACTCCATCGTGCCCAAGCGCGTCCACGCCAATTGGCCTTTTTTTTTTTTGTCGCACTCATCCTTCTCTCATCATGGCCCGCATGACCCTGATCCCGAGGGGCTAGGCTGAGAGTACCACACCACCCGGTCGTGCTTAGCCCGGGTCATCGCCAAAAAAAAATAAAAATAAAAACCAATTATAATGAACGCAAGTAGCTGGGCTGGTTCTTGCATCGTCGAGTCCTACGACAAATCGGGGAGTGATAGCAAAGCGATCATGTCATGAGGCAGGGTCAATCGCACCGTCACCGTCACCTTCATGCCGTCCATGCCCGTCCATGCCGTCAGCTCCAGGCGCAACCTCACGTCGCTTCGCTGCCGTCCAGGCGCCGTCAATGGCATTGTCCGAGCTGCTTGCTACTTGCTCCGAATAAAGGCCCGCAGAGACACATGCTCGGCTGGAGCTGCGCAGAGGCTCAAGTCGGCGACGCCAACCATATTCCAGACGGCCGAAATGAGATGGCCATTTTATAGAGAGAGAAACAAGACGCTAGTGGAAGGTGCCTTCTCGGATTGAGCACGCGCAAGGGCTCTTGTCGGGGAAAGCTTGACCATCCTTCCAAGCTGCCGAAATGAGGTCGATGATGGGAACAACGCGCTAGGTTCTAGTCTCGTCTAAAGCTGCCGTTTGGGTCGGTAAACGAGAGAATGCCGGCCATGACATACTTTTGTAGATTGCTTCTTTGATCAAATTCGGCGACCGCAGCGGTCCCTGCCGGGGCATACACGTGTTTTGCTTCTTCATTCGAGCCTAAATGGGACCTCGTTCATTTGGTCTTTACCTTCTTCGAAACAAAATAGATTGCTTCTGGTCCAAGAACTCGCTCACTCGGGCACAATTAGGCACACGTGCGGGCAACACTCCTCGCCCGAGCGGCGCCGACAAACCTGAGGGGTTAAAGTCGCCCAGGCTGAAGCCATATCAGATGCGACTCCAGATCTGCGGACTCACGTTTCGCCGCATCTCAGCAGACATGTAGCATGCCCTGACGAAGATGACCTCATCACACGCAACGCCTCCACCCCCAACATCCCATGGCTAGGCCGAGCCCTCCAGATCGGCCGACCGAGCTTTAGGCCGTGTCCGTGTCAAAACAACAGCATGAGCACGACAGTTCGCGAGTGGGCGACGTCACCCCATCTGCCGAGCACAAAAACGAGCAACATTACGAGTGCGGGGAAGGGCCAAAAAAAATTCGTCTGGCGAGATGTCATGCGTGGGATGGGAGGATCCGCGCGATGTCGCCGTAGCATTTCGCGAAAGGTCGATACTAGAGTGACTGCCCGGGCCCGCGGGACTCAGCTGCCTGAGAAAACCCTTGCAGATCGCCGTGGCTTTTGATAGCAAGTTGCCATCCTCGGGGTTTGGCCAGTCGGCGAGGAGTGCCCGCCGTTGACTACCCTTGCTTCGGTGCGACCATCGACGAGGTCATGCGCCGAGTGCCCAGTCTGTGGCGTTTTCGCCGCCCAGCTTCAGGAAAACGCAAGAGGATCAAGACGGGTAGCCCAATGAAGCTGGAAATGAGCGAAGCCCTCACGTCTGTTTCCAAACTTGGCCTTCTTCTCTCGTTCCGTCCTGTTCAGGACAGCAAGGTGAATGCATTTCAAATGACACGGGAAGCTGTTGCCGCCCTTGGGGTCGCATCGTCTGCTTAATCGGGACTGAGGCGTTGGGGGGGAGGATAACAAGCGTAAGCCGGAGCCGAACCCGACCCGTGCAAATGACATGCCGTGAGGCATTTCTGCTGGACTGTGGACTCTTGACGGGGGGAAAAAGAAACATGATTTTCAACATTGCTCGGTACGCGACAACGGGAACCAAGTTTTACCCCTCATTGTGTGCGGGAAAAGTGTCCAATCGTTTGGGAGAGGATTGTAAGATAGATGCATACGGGCTTTGCTGTTGTGCTACCAAGTATTATGTACGTCTGAGATGCACGTTGGTATCGGGTTCTGCTGTGTTATGTAGCGACGTCGATGAAGCTTGCCTCTGCAGCTGCAGCATGGACGAGCAAGCTCGCTTTCCTCCATTCCATGATTCCATGGTTTTTCCAGGCCGATCCGTCCAACAATTCGTGAAGCGTAGCCCCTGTTCCCTCATCATTCGTCGACTTCGAACACCATGACCTCTTTCCTCGCTATTCTCGGCGTCGCCATCCTGGTGGTGGTGTCTCTAGTCCGCCACCAAAGGGCTCGCAAAGATCGGCTCCGGCATCTACCGCCCGGCCCTAAGCCTTTGCCGCTCGTCGGAAACATCAGGGACCTGCCTCCTGACGGGTCGCCCGAGTACGAGCACTGGTTGCCCTTCAAATCGCTCTATGGGTCAATCAGTTCCATCACTGTCTTCGGACAGACGATGGTGGTGATCCAGGAGCGCCAGGCCGCAGAAGACATCATGGAAGCAATGTCCAAGAAGAGCTCCGGCCGGCCTGACTTCATATTTGGCAAGCTGTCAGGCTACGATGCATTTCTCTCGGGCAAGCAGTACGATGCGTCGTGGCGGCTGCAGCGAAAGCTGATGCACCAGAACATGGGCACGGAGAAGACGGCGGCGCAGTACGAGAACATACAGCACGTGGAGTCGCGGCGGCTGCTCATGAGGACGTTGCGGGATCCGCAGAATCTCATGCAGCACCTCAAGACGTAAGTTGGCCATCGAAGAGGCGCAGACAATTCGAGTCTCTTGTCGGAGACTGGGTGGCTGACGCATTCACTTCCGAATAAGCATGACCGCCGCCGCCATCCTTGAGATTACGTACGGATATACGATCGAGCCGTGCACGACTGATCCGCTGCTGGAAGTGATGGAAGAAATGATGATTGGCTTCTCGACGGCTTTGACGCCGCTGTCCTGGGCCGTGGACCTGGTTCCGGCGTTGCGCTTCCTGCCTCTGCCGTTCCAGCGACCAGCTCGTCGACTTCGCTTCGTCAACAGGTCCCTCACCGACGAGACGTATGCGTTTGTGCAGAGACAGATGGCGGGCGGCGCGCACAAGCAGTCGGTCGCGTCCAGGCTTCTGACCGAGTACAAGCAGGACATAAAATCGGACTCCGGCCTCGAAGACTGCATCAAGTCGGTCCTCGCCTTCATGTATGCAGCCGGCACCGACACGTCTGCGGCCAGTCTCTCCAGCTTCGTGCTCGCCATGACGCTTTTCCCGGCCGTCCAGCTCAAGGCCCAAGAGGAGCTTGACAGAGTCATCGGCACCCAGCGACTGGCGGACCTCAACGACCGCCAGAGCCTGCCGTACGTGTCGGCGCTCGTGCAGGAGGTCCTGCGCTGGTTCCCCATCGTGCCCATCAACACGACTCACGCGGCCGACGCCGACATTCACTACCGTGGCTACCGCATCCCCAAGGGCTCGTACCTGTCCGTTTCGAACTACGCGCTGCTGACCGACCCGCAGACGTATCGCGACCCGTCGGCCTTTGCGCCAGAGAGGTTCCTTGAGCCGCGCAATGAACCGGACCCGGCGACCGCAGCCTTTGGATACGGCCGGAGAATCTGTCCGGGTAGGTACCTCGCTGACGGTTTAATCTTTGTAGCCGTGGCACACCTGCTGGCCATGTTCCGGATCCAGAAGGCCGTTGGCGAGGACGGCCAGCCGCTGGAGCCGAAGATAGGCTTCACGCCGGGCCTGGTGGCTCGTCCCGTGGACTTCGCCTACGATATTGTGCCAAGGAGCGAGGCTCATGCTGAGCGGGTGCGGAAGCTGGAGGAGGAATGCCCCTGGGAGGCGGGTGATGCGCGGCTTATCCCGGAGGAAGTCCGCAGGCAGTGGGAGTGAAAGGCGGCGGTTGCGCACCGCTGCAGGAGTACATGACTGCTTCGGAGGCCTGACGAGGGAAGGGCAATGCCGCGATGCACGTCTTCTCCAAAGGCTGACTGTCTGAGAAGCAGCGCGGTCATGTGACAGATTGATGGATGATAATGAACATGTTAAGCCATGAAGCTTCATACCGAGTGCGAATTGTCGGTGCAGGACCACACGCCCGACCCTGCGTTCGCGCCCATCAAGTCCAGCACAGAGCCGTATGTGCCGCCAACCATGAGGAAAGTGCCCAGGATTATGACAAAGGCGCTCCAGCAGGCCATGGCGACGAACTTCTTCTCGCCGAGCCGCTCAGCAGACCAATTGTCATAGAACCACATGCATCCCATGGGTTGAAAACACTGCAGCGTGCAGAACAACGCCCCAATGAGCGACACGAGGGCGCCGAAGACGGGAACGCTGCTCGCAACGACGTAAGCCGTCACGGCGACGCCAACCACGCACCCAAACCAAGTCGCCCAGTGAGTAGGCGAATTGGAGACCAGATGCATCGAGCCGCGAAGAATCCGCACAAAGACGTATTTGCTCGAGAGCTGCGAACAGTCAGTTGACTTGTTTTGCGAAGGCTGCTTGCGATGAGAAAGACTTGCATGCGTAGAAAGAGTTGAGCTCAGTGACAGGCCGGGAAGAGCTAAGCCGTAGCATATCTTTTTCATGACGCGGCCGGCGGATCCCAGGGCCGGAGAAGCAACGTACGAGCCGCAGTACAAGTACAGCACCACGCCGATGACGGTGTACGTTATGGTCACGACGACTTGACATGTGATCAGGGCACGAGTGTACCTACGCGGATCGCGCATCTCGGCAATGATGGGAAAGAAGAGCGGCGTGCCGGCGTAGGCGAAGATGAAGGTGGTGGTGGCGGAGAGAGCCTGCGTCAGGGAAGGCCGGCCGACGAGCTTGTAGTCGGAGGACCAAGGGCCGTGCTGCGGAGCGGCTGCCGGACGGTCCTGCACGGCCACAGCTACGGTGAGGGTGCAGACTTTGCGGGTCAGCATGCTTCCTGATGGTGGCTCTTTGCTCGGTGCTGGGGTCTCACTGGCGATCAGGAGGCTGCTGAGGCCTATCGTTGCGAGGAAGCTGACCTTGCCGAGGGTGCGAATGCTGGCTGTGCAGATGGCTATGGCAGCAGCCACGGCGACAAACACGGCCGTGCAGGCGCCGTGGTCGGAGAGCGTGTTGAGCGCGATGGACACGCTGAGCATGCCCGAGCCGGCGCTGGTGATGAGATCTAGGGTTTGTCAGGAGCGGGTTGGTCTCGACCGTCGGGAAGAGAGGTGCGGATAGAACGCACAGAGAGCAAAGGCGATGCCCAACACCTCGCGTCCCGCGCGGCCAAAGAGCTTGGCACCCACGTCATCGATGCCGTAGACGTCAGCGTGGTTGAGCTTGAAGACGCCCACCATGTAGTTGGACCACGAGGTCACGGCGGCCACGGCCGTCAGGACGACAAGGCCCGGAATGAGGCCGAGCGTATTGAAGCTGGCGGGAATGGAGAGGACGCCGAGGCCAATTTGGCACTTCATCATGAGGATGGCCGAGGCGATCCATCCTACCTGACGGTCCGGTCAGCATGTGGGTAATGAGTGGGAGAGATAAGGGTGAGGGTGAAGATGAAAATGGTCTCGAAAACTTGCTCACATTGCGATAGTTGGGCCCGTCCTGTCCAATGACTCCAAACACCTCATCGTGGATGGCGACGGGGATGGCGTGCCCAGCCTCGGGCAGCAATGGTGCTGAACTATTGGCTTCTGGCGAGGAGGAGGAGGAGGAAGGGGGGGGCGCGTTCCTCTTGGCCGTATCCATGATGTGCTTTGCTCACTTCACTTGATCGAGATGAGCAACACGATCGACTGACGGTCAAGATCCTGCCCTTCTTGATCAGGAGCTGGGGCCGGGGAGTGTCCTTGGCAGCACATATGTGTGGACGGACGCTGATCTTAAGGACACGCGATGCATGACGCCTGTGCGTGGTGATAAGGCTCGCATCGCACAAGAAAAGAGGGGAACGTGGAAGGAGGGATCCATTTCGACTTGCCCGAGGTAGTCCTCGTCCCGCTGCACGACGGGTTCCTTCCACAGTCTGCCGACCGCAACTCAAGCCTTGTTCCTCTCGCCGCAGGTTCGATCGGAAGCGGTCGCCTGAGTCAGAAGCCGAGCACGTAGCAGCTCCTTCATGGGAGATGGGAGAGATCCTCGCTCTGAAGGCAGCGCAGCTCCAGAGCAAAACAATAGTGCTTTGCCCTTGGATGCAGTGCGACCTACCCTGTACGGTACCATCAATAGCTTGACTTCTCGAGCAGAACAGATAGATGCGTGGGAGACAAGGGCGTCTGCTTCCGTGCCCACCACGACGGGAGATGTCTCGAGCATCGCAGTCGCTGTCACTCATTTGGCAATGAATTCAGGCAGGCAGCAGCGCAGCCCCTCGACATCCTGTGCAGCAAGGATGGCAAGTTCCGTCACCGTCCATGAACTTTGATCAGCTTTCAATGTATATCCCGTGTTCCCGGCCATATTTTGGTCAATATCAACTTCGCGGCCGATGAAATGAATCAAGTCGTCATTTTTAAAGCTCAACAACCAAGAACTAGACGGGTGTCCTGCGTGGCTTTGGCCTTGGCATTTGGCACCCCTCGGTCATTGGTCGATGGGCAGTCCGACGTTGTCAGTATTCGCTCTCGAAGCTTTGGAGCCATTCGCCATTTCAGTCCTTTGGACATACACTGCTGACGTCTTGGATGCTACCAAGGCCCAATAATGGAGTGACAGAGCGGGCTTGCCAGCAAACCGCAAGGAAGTCAGTAAGGCTCTTCACAAATATTCCACTGGCGTCTCTTCAGCTCAAGCCCCCATTGTTGTGCTGTCGGAGTCGAGCCTGACAATATAGACTCGCTGGGCCTTTTGTTGCGCAGCACAACAAGGTCCTTCAATCGTGATACGAAGCTACATCTCCGATTAGAGTAGGCGTCGTCTCGGTGTCCATCTTGTCTCCTCGGGGTGAGATCGGGCCACCTGACATTGACCACGGCAATGAGTTATTAACATGTCTATCTAGTGAGCTAGCCATTCAGAACGTGCTCTGAGTAGTACACGTCGAAATGGTGCACATAGACAGCCAATAGACACCTTGTCGGCGATGCGCGACCAGGTGATGCAATATTGTGTGACGGGCCTTGCATCTCCGGCGTGACCGTGGCAGCAGCATCCCATTCGCACGCGGCGTGCAGCTTCGTGGGGCTACGCCTTTATATATGACGACTGTAGCTACTGTTGGTCTCGTCATGCCGCGCAGACGGCGACAATACTCGGCCCAGTGAGCATAGTGACTTGTTTCGACATTGGCACTTGGAATTGAAACGTAACAGTCCCGCGTAAAGGCCTTAATTCTCTTCGACTCCTCGTATCGTGAGCGAGTCGACACGATTCTGTGAGCACCAGCAGATGGAGCCTACAGCAGTGCCATTTCTTCTCTAAGTGCGAGGCCAATTGCAAATTTCATGGCGCCCTACCGCAGAGGTCACGCGAAAGCTTGCAACTGAGCAATAAGCTTGGTTTGTGACGTTGTAGTCAAACACGGTACTACCATGGGGTCAGAACGAAGCCAGGAAGTCTCCGGTTGGCACCATTGGCTCTTGGGCACTGTCCACGTCTCTTCAAAGCGTTTCCGTGTTTTTATCGACTGAGTCAATTTGGCGTGCAATCTTCCAGGGAAAAAAGCGTGCGGCGTTTGCCCGTTTGGCTTCGCCTTCATGAGCCTGAGTATTCGCGACGGGACCACACCTTGGGCGAGACGTCTTATCCGCGCAGGTATAGACGCCTCATCGACGTCGTCAGCTTGATTGACCATCGGCTGACGATAGTCGTATCAATATCAATCCTGGACGTTTTCCAGGTGCGGCGCATAAATATAAACGGCGCAATTGTTTAGCATAAGTGATCTCGATCCACATGCGCCAATGCTGCTCAACATGCGCCGTGCCACGGGCTGTATTGCAACCACACCAGCCTTTGTCTGGCCTCCAGCTCCCCAACTTGGCTCAAGCCCGATCCTTCAATCCTCATGTGGAATGGTGGCCAGCGGGCGAGCTTATTTCCCAGGTGTTGCCGAAGCTATGCGAACGGCCCACCACATGCCGAGAGGTCGTGAAGACGGGGGAGGGGGGGGGAGGCCAAGCGCCGATTTGATGCCTAGCAAGTGGTTCCCCCCGGCGCGGATACTCCCCCTCTGTGCAAGGTTTCTCCTGTAACGGGTCCTGAAGGAAGAGTGCGAAAGAAGGGGACGAAGAAGAGGGCAAGAAAATAACTTCAGACGGTGGCGCGAGGCGGAAACTCGGACTGGATCGCTAGACGAGCTGTACCTTTTTTTTTTTTTTTTTTTTTCGCACTGAAACAAGGGGGCCCAATGCGGTCGCACTCCTTGAGGCGTTGCATGGATGAAACAAAGAGCCCTTTCCCGCACCACAAGACAAGACCACGGATTCTAGGCCATGCATGGAGAAGCAATGAGAACAATGGAAGATAAGTGAGTTTTAGTTCTCATCAGAAACTGAGTTCTGGCAACAGACACTTTGAGCCCTCATGGCATAAGCATGCGCGGCCTCCGTTTGTTCTGCGAGACTCACGAAAAGAGTGCATTGAAACTTGTCCGGAGGTATTTCGGGAGGATCCGAATTGAGTGAGCTGAGCTGCGGGATGACCATGACAGCACGTTTCCACAATGATTTTCATAGCCCGTGCGACCAGCCACGGAAGGTCTTTCAGAATGTGGCATGACTTGGCTCCTACCGGTGAGACCGGTGCCTGCGCTGCTCGCCTTGTTTGGTGTCGTCTTGAAGGAGACATGCGCTCGAGCGCACCACTTGGAGCAGGTGAGCACGTCTTGCATTGTGATTGGTGCACTGAGGGTGACTCCCCGCGAGGTCCGATGAAATATAGGTCAAATAAGTTGCCTGGGGGAATCATGATGGATGACTAGCGTTTTGAAGATTATCGTCGGAAATGGTTCCGCTGTCGGAGCGAAAGAGAAGGCTGAGACAGGGCTGCGAATCAAGTCTCGCAAACATGGTTGCCAAATCGGGCAGCTCTGCGGGAAGGTAGGAATATGCGTCTGATTCATCGGCGTACCTGCCTTATGTAAAGTACAGTACTTGTACGTAGAATGTTTGTACGTAACTTGTGCAGGGCTGAACATGGCCGAGAGAGATGCTGCCATTGGCTGAAGTGCGGATCCTTGGAGCCGTAAAAACCTGCCGCGCGAAAGCGGGTCAATGCACGGTCGGCACTGCCAGCAGCCGCCTGCTCTGCAATTTTCAAGCAGCGAATCAGTACGTCGACTCGACGCGGGCAACGCTGTGAAGAACCTGTGAAAATTTTGTATGGAGGAGCACGGAGAACGATGGATGGCTTTTCTCCCCCCTCGCTCCCACGCCCGTGGGTGGATCTCTGTGCCATTCGAGATTGAAAAACTGCGACAATGGGTACTTTCCACGGGTAGGCATAACAGGGCTGTTACTATGAATATGCACAAGCTGCTGGCCAAGTCAGCTATCGCAAAATGCTACGCAGAGAGGAGAAGAGAGGGAGAGGTTCATTGAACTCACAAACCTTTTTCCCCCGAGATCAACAGCATGGGATATTGGCACAGGTCAAAGCACAGGCCACCACGCGAAGCCATCACATTTCGTCCATCTGGGTTCATGTCATCGAGCTGGGCTACAACAGCCTGGGTGGATCTGACACTGTGTGATCGTCAAGAAGTCTTCCTCATCCTTCTTCCGTGCTATCATAACCAGGCAGCATTCATGCGGCTACACATGACGGGCGTAGCATTACCTGGTCAAAGCCTCAAATCAGGAGTCCAGCTTGTTGGAGATTGACAGGCTGTCCGCGCAACGCTGCGCACCATGGGGTATTATGCCGCACATGTCTAGAGCTGGACTGAGGCACTCGTAACTAGAGTCGATGGAGGATTGCATTCCTGCTCGTGTCACGTCGAAGGCAACGTTCGCTCGACTACCTACCTAGGTAGTCTGAAATCAAGGGCTGGATGTGATGTTCCGAAGCCACAAATGATACCACAGTCACGGGAGCATCCGTAGCACTCTGCTTCGGGGGGTGCAGCTATTTTCGTCCGCAGAATTCATACCCATGGGGGCGAGGTCTCCGCTGAAAAACCATACGAGGCGAAACCAATCATGCTACTAACAAAAAGAGCCTGTTATTTCTTTGTAAGTTGAGCCATCCCGCAAGACCTTGAAGCTGAAGAGAGACGGTGATCTCGGTCCCAATGCCAACTGAATGTCGGAGGTGTTCGGGAAGCCGCAGGCGTGAGTACTCGGGCATCATCACATCGGCGTCTACAATGACATTGCGTAATCGTGCTCAAAATCATATGAATGATTCGTCGATTGAGGTGATGCGTCGGATGCACGTGCCCGAGAGCACCAAGTTGCGTCGAGGATATGCATATGAGGGGCACGCGGCTTGTGTCTCTTGGCAGGAGCATGTCAGCAAGCTGGCAGGTCCGTCGGCAGTTGGGCCGATTTTAGCACCGGTTAGCAAAGGGCGCGTTTGGTGATGACATGACATGCGGACGCCACACCAGACGCAGCCAGCTGTCCAGCAAAAGAAAGCAACGACCAATAGGGCGTGCGCAGGTTTGTCTCTCCGCATAACGGAGTGCGCTGCTTGCAGTGAAGCGATAATCCCGGTCCCGCTTTTGTTGACATGCTGACCAAGCTCCGGCGCCTTTTGCTAGCAGGCCTGCAACGACAGGGCGCAAATTTTCTTGCTCAATTCGATGCTAGCACTATTTTAATGTTTGGCTGCGACGCGTGAGGCGGCTTACACGTCCTGCTTGGGGAAAGAAATAAGAGTCATCTCAAGCCACCCGGCACCGCTGTCACAAGAGGATCTGCATCCGACAAGCCTCCTCAAACCCGCCCTGTGCCCCTCATAAGTGATGCGCAAGTATCCTTCTCGTGCGTGGATCTGTTTGGAAAGACGTGTCCGGCTTCCATCATGTGGCAGACGGTCCAAGCTCAAATGGTTCCAGTCCACGAGCAAGTTCGTGGCCGTGGAGTAGCGGTATGAAGAAAGATGATCCGAACAGTACCGGGATCGTTGAGGTCAGCTGCAGACTGTCGATGTCTTTGACTCACACACCGACATGCACTCATGTACGTTACGATCTGCCGAGACTCGTAAGCGACAGGAGGAAACTTTCAGCATAGCGGTATCGCTGGCTCCCAAAATTACAACAAGAGGGAGAAAGGCTTGTTGCATGTGAAGAAAAATCTTCTAGTCGCGCGCCCTTGTTTGAGGGGCGGCGGCACCCAAGCTTCGCCAGCAAAATCGAGTCATTGCGCCGGGCTTCCTCATGGGGACCGGACCAGCGCCTTCCATTACTGGGGAGGATCCCCCTGTGAGCCGCCATGATGAATTTGGAAGGCGTTGCATGTTCTTTTCCTCCAATTTCTCCACAAGCCGAACAGCCTCACAGCACTGCCCACGTTCCTGAGGATTGCATCGCCGGCATTGCGTCAACACGAGGTATCCATAGATGTGACTGTAAATCATCATCGTAGGGAACCTGGCTGGACATTGAACATGACGAGCGCCAACGGCACACGGAGGACGAGAGGTGGTGGGGGGTGGTGGTGGTGGGGGCGGGGTCCATACTGTGGGTCGCCACTTCCATCACACTACGCAAAGGGCATTGACTTGAGCGTCAGGGGGGTGGGGGGTTTGGAAAGAAAAGGAACCAAAAAAAAAAAACCAAAAAAAAAAACCACCAAAGGCACCTCGCAACGACCACGCCCTTTCGAGGGGCCGGAAAGAAGAGGGGGAGAAATGAAAAGCCAGGTACGGGATCCGTGAAAGCCCAGCCGACTTCCAGGCGAAGGCGCGCTCTCGTACCAACAGGTGTACATGGCGTCGGTCACCTGGCCAGATTCAGCCCACCAAAGACACTGCGGCCTCCACTCGTCGAATAACTCTGACGGGGCCAGAAGGGTACGAAGACGGTACATCTGTGCAGGCAGCGCCAAATCCACCGTCCGACTACGCCCTTTGGACCATGACACATTTGACAATGTAATTTCGTGCTGGTGTTTTGTACCAGACCGCGGCCGGGGATCGGAGTGGATACTGGTTCATGGACTGATGTCGTGATGCAAAGGTAGCGTTTCGCAAAGGTAAAGAATTCCACATTTCCCTTGCAGGTAAAGTCGAAGCAAAGACGGGAGTCATCCTTTCCCTGCCATGCCATGCCGCGACTAAGATGCAAAAAAACAACTGGGTCATATATAAGTCACCGGTGCCCTCACGACCCATCTGTTCCCCAGATTTTTTCCCCGTCGCCATTCGAAGTTTGTCTTGACGAGCGTATACAGCTTTGGGTCTTGTTTTCCTCATTTTCACAGTAGTAGACCAAGAAAGAAAGACCTCAACCCTCCTGTTCCGCTGACACAGCAAAGCCCTCCTTGGTCTCCATCTCACAAACCATCATACAACCGACTCGTCCACGTCACATCCTCGCTGCATTACCTGTACACTTATCAACAAGTACTCGTGTGCAAGTCCAGCGTGTTCGATACTTCGGGGGCTGCAAATTAGTTTGTCGAAACGATCTGACTTGTACGAGGTCACGACACCAGTGCTGCTCGACACACAAATTCGCAATTCTGCCTGCTGTGGAGAAGACGAAGAAGTCGCATCTCGCGGGAGGCGGTGCAAACAGACAGCCGACCCCAAAAAAACCACAAACGAAAGAAGTAAGGCATTAGAGAAAAGAGAACGCCTCAGCACCAACACGTCACATTGCCCAGCAGTACCGACCTGCTGCGTCCGGCGCACCACATCTTGCAGTGACCTGGTGCCATCGGGCTTAGCTGCGACGCCATTGATTTGGCCACCACGGCTTTTGTCAAGCGTGGCACGCTGTGCACATGCACCCGTTCATGTCAGATTGATCCAAATCAACCAACAAACAATACTAGTTTTCGGCTGCCGCGTTCCGAGCTTACGCCTCGCAGGGGTAGGGAGTAAGACGAACAACAGAAAGAGGTGCAATTGGACCCGTCGTCGCCTCTTCCGCCGCTAGCCGACCAACGAGCATACAAGTCCAGCTCTTCGAAGAAGTTCATGAGCTTGCCAAACGCTTTGTGGCGGAGTGCTTGATAAACCTTGATGCTGCAAGCTTTTGCGGGCGTTGTCGGCAATCGTCTTTAGCTTTGCCATTCTGATCATCTACCCTCACTAACTTTGATCCGAGTCGTTACATTCATCGAAATTGAGCAAAACGAGCTGTTCCCGCACAGTCCTTTCTCTCTGCTCGGATCCAACCATCACCACCACCACCCTCGCATCGCTCCTGCCGCAGACACCATCCCGTCAACCGCCATGCCCCACATTGTCGCCAACTTCCTTCGCTCCTCCTCGGGCAACATTTATCACATTAAAAAAACAGCAATTTCACGATCATCGCGAAACAGCTCCCGGGAGCCATCCCGTAACAACTCCATCAGCGCCAGCCCCAATGACTCTGATGGAGATGAGCATGCAAGTCACTCAGTCAAGATGCCGGACCTGGGAGACGCCTTCAAGAAGCACCGCCTGTCGCTTCCCTTTGGTCGATCCAAGCATGATCGAGAGGGCAGCGGCTCGCACGGTGGCCAACATCTGCCCGCGACCATGGACTGGAGCATAGAGAGCCCGCCTGCCGTCTTTTATGGCCCACCCGAGGAAAGCTCGGGAGCCCTGATATCTGGTTTAATCTTCATCGACGTTACTGAGGACGCAACTGCGATTGATAGTTTCACGGCCTCGCTGTCCATGCACGTCACGCAGAAGAAGCCGTTTCAAAACCATTGCTCCGACTGTCAGACCAAAGTCACGGAGCTGAAGACCTGGCAGTTCCTCGGGCACCCCACGTCGCTGCAGCGGGGAAGACACCAGTTTCCCTTCTCCGCCCTGCTGGCTGGCAGTCTTCCCGCATCGGTCACCACGTCCCTGGTTTCCATCTCATATCACTTCAAGGCCGAGGCTGTCGCCGTCCCCACGCCAAATGCAACGTCCTGCCTGCCTCTCAGATTTGAACGAATACTCCACGTCAAGCGGTCTCTGTCAGAGCCCCTATACCCTCACCACTCGGTCCGCGTCTTCCCTCCGACCAACATCAAGGCCAGTGCGCATTACGCATCCGTCATTCACCCATCCAGCAACAACAAGGTCACCATGAGGCTGGATGGACTGATGACGCACAACGAAAAGGTCAAGACGGTCGACTTGTGGAAGCTGAGGAAAGTGACGTGGAAGCTGGAGGAAACCATCAAGACCACGGCGCACGCTTGCGAAAGGCACGTACCGAATGCCTCGGACGAGGATGAGTCAAAAAAATCGATTGTCCGCACGGAGACCCACGTGCTTGGCGAGAAACAAATGCACGAAGGCTGGAAGTCAGACTTTTCCGGAACCGACGGCATAATTGACTTGGAATTCGATTACTCGGTCAATCAGTACAAGTCGAATGCCAAAGAACCCAAGTACGCGTGTGATCTCAAGACCGATGATGGCACCGAGGTGTCCCATTCTTTGCAAATCGAGCTCATCGTCTCCAAGGAATTCGCGCCCGAAGGAAAGACGCATTTGGCTGCACAGACAGGCACAGGACGCATATTGAGGATGCATTTTGCCGTGAACTTGACGGAGTACCCCGGCATGGGTGTGAGCTGGGACAATGAGGCTCCTCCAGTTTATCAAGACGTGCCGCCCAGCCCCCCCGGGTATCCCTCGGAGCCGCCGATTGAGTACGAAGACCTCGAGGAGTTGGATGCGCAAAGGCAAGGATCAGTCTCAGAGCCTGGGTCCCGCCGTGCATCTGCATCCGAAGAATGAGTTCCTCCAGCTCTAGTTCAACATTGCGACTCGTCACAGTGAGATTTGTCACAGCGCCTTCTTTTCCCATTCCTCATCGTTCTGGAAAGGCACAAAAGCATTGACTCTTTTGCAAATGGGCAACTTTTGGCGTTTTGGATGTTGCAGACCACCCTTTATTGATTTTTTTTTCTTCTTTTTTTCCCACTCAGGGACTAGCCTGAGCGTCGCCGTTATGTCGTTTATCCTGCAGCCACGATGATATGAAGCGTATACCCCGGTACCAGGGTTTTTGTTTTCCAAAGACACATTACATACACACATACTAGAGCATGGGCGGTGTTGAGCGACGCATCAATAGCTTATAATACATAATGAAGCATTTCTTTCCATTATTCATTCTGCATGTCACTCCTCATGATGACCGTCATTGTTCCATCGTCCCGGATTCGGGAGCCAGTTGCCGCCAATCTAGCACTTCACATGCCGAACCAAGTTCCGGATGCAGACACGGAACATGAGAGTCTGTCCGGCACGTAAGGTAACGACGCCTCACGCACCCCTCGCCCCATGTACGCACGAACGGCGCGGTCCGCCCATCCCTCACTCGCGCTTGATCCCCTACCGAACAAAGGGCACTCCATCGACGTTAGCCGCCATGATCCCCGCGCCGCGTGATCAAAATCCAACATGCTCCGTTGGGACACCACGCGTGTTCGTCCGCCACGCCGACAATGTCGCAGTGCTGTGGGAAATATCCGACGGCAAGATACCCCGTGGGGTGCATCTGCCGCACACGACGGCAAAAGGATCCAGACGTCTTCTTCGACCGGCAACGGCACACCCATCGCCGCTCAAGGCGTAGCGTTGGTCCGCCATGACTTTCACCCCCCGACGAGAGGTGGTAACGTTCTCGTGCGCGGCCACGACTTTCACCCTGACGAGCCGGTTCTCTCGTCGCGTTCCGGGCACCGTCAGATGTAACTCCAGTCCGGGGCCCCGCGACATTCCTCCGCAGTGACCAAGACGGCAATCCGAGCTGGGGAGCCATTGTGCTCCGATGGCTCGTCGTGCTTGTTGATGCCGTGCAAGCCATGTGCGAACCGCCCAAGTATAAGATACCATGGGCGAACGCGCGAAAGAAACATCTTCAGAACCCCATCTCTTCACTGTTTGCAGTACAAAGTGAAGCAAGCAAATCATGAAGTCATCCATCTTCTTCTCCACGCTGTGCGGGCTGTGCTTGGCGCTCCCCGCCCCCGGCCCTCACCCGGATCCAGCGAAAGACACATGCGTGCCCTTCCAGGCCATAGGCTGCGCAGGCAGAGAATGCTGTAAGGGGACTTGCATCGACGCGCCTCACATGGTGAGTTTGTCCGAGTGCACCGAAGAGGGATTTTGCTGACGTGCGTAGCCGGGGAACGGACTGGGCGGGTTCTGCGGATGACTGCGTTGGCTGAGGCTCAGGATTCGTGATTTTGGTGGCGGCGACATTGGTTTCGTGGGTCGGCGGGTTTGGGAGTCTGGTCTGAATGGCTTTTTGCAGGGGGAATCCCCCCACGACATTGTACGAACTGGTTTGGACTGCGGACTATGGTGTGTCGGCATGTTGCTTGATATAGCCGGGGAACATCATCTTTGATACGACAAGGGCGTTACTGGCTGGTCCAGATGGGGTCTTGAGCGATGACCTGCGCGGTGGTGCCCTAACGGAGGGCTCGTCGCGATGGAATTGTGTACTATTTAAATGACAAAGGGCAGGCCCTGATGCTGGTCTACGCCGACGTGGTCGAAGTGAAGACTTGTGCGCTCAGGTCACGGTGTGGAAGGGGTTTCACTCGCAACTTCCACTGTCGGTTGATTCGATGTCGAGTCCTCGCGTTAGGCGTAGCTAATGAATGCAGAAGGAGCACTAACGCGGACACTGTCCTCGAAAGTAGTGTCAACTACTTTAGGGTAGGGCGTCCGAGATGAGCAAGCGGGGCCTCTGGTGCCTGCCTTTGAGGCTTCGAGGCGATAGTCAAAATCCATCTCCCAGCGCCACATCTCTGCACAACACGGTGCTGCAGATTGTGCTTGCGTCGGTCGGCTATTTATCGACTGGTCGCGAGCATCGAGACTACGAAGCACCACTGGCACACCTGAATGGCCGCGTGGCACAGCGCTTGGGGAATCAATAATCTGAATGCCGTGTCGGGGTCCTCAGCCTCAGCGGGCAGGCAATATATTGAGACGCCGGTGTCACACATCCTGGGACATGCAGATGCAGCTTACGCGCGCTCTCCCTCTCTCTCTCTGCCAAGTGCCCGTCTCTCTCTGCCAGGGGCGGGCACTTGACAGATGCCATAAGATAAGGGAGCTTCGCTGTTGTCAGCTCTTCAACCCTGATGCGTCGTTTCCTGTCGCTGTTTTCATTTTCATGATGACAGGTCTGAACCGATCTTTCTTATGCTACCTTGTCCTAGTTCACATACCAGCCTCTTTTTGCTAGCAATTTCGCCGATATGGCCACTGACACCAAAGTATGTCTGGGTGTGGCCATTGATCACCGCATCAGGCGGCTCTGCTCGCCCTTGGCTGTCGTCAAGGGCGACAAGTCCGACCATGTCGAACACATAAAGGCGCGAGGAAAGTCCCTCGGCCGTGCGCAAGATGAGATCCATGTCACTGCTGAATTGGCTGGGCCGCCGGTCAAAGGTGGCATTGCTGTGGTCCTGCAACAGCCGCGCCCCAAGCACCCGTTCCAGCAGGGTACAGATGCCGTCATCGACGATTGCGAGACCCTGAAAGCCCTTCGCCATGTTTTCTCGGTCCTCTCACTGGGTACTTTGGACATGAAAGCGCACATCTGTGTGGTCGACCTCCTGCCTTTTCTGTCTGGTCCAGTGACCGACCTCAGTGACGCCGATCTGACAGAGTCGTTTCGCACATCTGTTCAAGTCATTTGCGATCGCGAGCCAGAAGTTCTCGTGTGCGCAGGGCGCTTATGGACGGGGAAGCTCGACAAGCGCAAAGCTGAAGCGCGGAATCTCGAGAGTCTCGGCGTGGGGAAGCGTTTCGGTCAGAGTCGTCAATTGCCCGTCATCACTCGGATCCGCCACGGATACAAGGGTCTGGTCTCCATTTCGAGAGTGAATGGATTTCATCCTAGCCATGCCATGAACTACTTCCCGCACGTCAGCCTTTTAAGACAATTGCTTCTTCTAATTGGCGCCGAGGCGTGCGCAGCTGTGAGAAGAGGTGATGTGTGGGAGGATGAGGAATGGATGGACGTACTGAGGCAACGCTGCCAGGATTTGCCTGGAAAGCCCTTGAATGGTATTGATTCCGCCTCTTGAAAGACGATCCACCGCTGATCAGAACGTGATTGCTGACTGAGATGGAACATGGCAGCTTTCCCATCTTCTGTGCCGCAAAGTCCTGGCCAAAGCTCTTCGACTATGAAGACCGGCCGCTTCTTTTCCGACTATCAAGAGCTGTTCTCTGACAAAGTAATGCAGCTTCAAGAAACTATTGGCAAGCTGATCAAGTATGGAACCAATGAAACCCGCATGAAAGCCTACGAAGCCATTTTGCAGTCCAATCTCGCCGAGAAGTGCAACGATGCGAGCCTTCTCCTGGACGAGATGGTCCGACTCAAACGCAAAGGTTGGCCTGAAAAAATTGACTGGAAGAACCGGGCTGCCTTGAACGAAGCAGCGAAGGACACACTCAATTTTTCCAGCGACATGTTCGAAGCAGCCCGCGATAATCGAGAGCCTCGAATCTCAGACATTGTTGAAGAGGCATGTTTTAGACTCAACAAGAGAGTTACACTGAGCGCCGATCGAGGAAAGAGAAAAGTGTATGATCTTGATTTGAGTCTGGCTGGCGCCGACTTCCTGTCGTTGGCTGTGGCTGTGGAATCACTCCTCTACCGGCTCCAGGAAGAGATTGCTGCGGCGAGGGCAGCGACGGCGGACAGTTTGTCCGGCCTACTGATTGACTTGAAGCTGGTTCCGGTTGACGGCGTGAAGAGAATGCCTGTTGGCCGTTGACAGTGCACATGTAGTCGTTTTGCGTTTGCGCTATTCATAGATCCTCGGTGGCATCGCTGGTCTCGACTGAACACCGAATATCGTCTCGCGCGACTTGCTCATGTTTGCCCCGTGTGTATTCTTGGACCTTGCCGTTCCTATCCTCACATGGTGTGAAGAACATGGAAAACGGGTACAAGTCCGAGTCACGGACTCGAGGAATGCAATCGGCGATCAGTCTGCCAGGCGGCAAATTCCGCAGCATTTGCCGACTCTGTGTCCCGGGCCAAACAAAAATTCCTATCAAGACTACTTACTATACGTTCAGAACCAAAATAGGTTCGCCGAGGCCAAGGATCCCGCTTCCCGCCTCCTGCACCCCTGCTCATATTGCATGACTTGGGGGATCAGCGTCCACGTATTCAACAAAAGTTAAACCCGATGGGACCCGGGGTGCAGAAGAACCGCCGGCGCCAAAACAGCCCATGCCGAGACCGACCATTCCCGCGACACTATTGCTCCGTCAGATTTTAGAGACAAATAGTAGAAACACATGGTCTATATTCGCGTAAAGGGACTTATTCAACGCATGACATCACCTGGACAGTGTACCCTAGCCCTAATGAGTGAGTCGATGTTGTGGTCGTGGTGGAGTGACATGAGTTGCGACATCGCCACCGGGTGGTTCGGGTAGACCTATAAGTAAGTTGAGGTGCGGTCTCTCTGACGCCAGGACTCGGAACGGACCGAAGCAGAGTGCGGAAGATCATACCAGATACAAGAGGCAGCGTTCCATTGTCAGAGCTGCCGTCCATGGACTGCGTCAATGATACACTAGCATGGGAGGGCCGCACGGCCAAAAAGCCTCTTGCTGTCATTATTGTAGGAGCGGGCATCGGTGGCTTGGCGCTGGGAATCGGCTTGGGACAGACGGGCCACAATGTGACGATCCTGGAAAGAGTCAAGGACATTGCTCAAGTCGGCGCGGGCATCCAGGTGGCGCCGAATGCGGCGCGGATCTTGCACAGGTTCGGCGTGCTCGAGGAGGTGATGAAGTCTGCAACGGTGATCAAGCGAAACTCGTTAAGGCAAGTAAACCGAAGACATGCCCCGCAGAAACACACTTAAAAATCACCATCATGTTCTGACTGTAGTTGGGTTGAGGAATTCAGGAGATACGACAATGACGAAGAGCTCGGCGCAGCACCGATGATGCCAGAGGCTGGCCAAAGATACGGCGCTCCTCTGAGTGTCGTTCACAGAGGAGATCTGCAAAAAATCCTTCTTCAGGCTGCCGAAGCCAGCGGCTGCGAGATTCTCACAGGACATAACGTTGTCGGGATAGACAAAGACTTTGACGGACGAGTTCAAGTCGAGAGCCGGGGGTGGTTCACGGGAGACGTGGTGTTCGCAGCCGACGGCGTCAAGTCGGCTATCCGGGCACAGATGGTTGCCGCAGACGGACTGACAGATGGCTCCATACCGACGGGCGATGCGGCATACAGAGTCCTGATCCCCAAAGAGAGGATGCAACACAACCAGCGCGCACTGGCACTGCTCAATGACGACGTAGGGCTGCGCTACATGGGCCCCGGTGGCCACATCATGGCGTACCCCATCAAGAACAACACCGTGTACAACATGGTCCTCCTACACCCCGCCAAACAAGACCAGCTCGGCCCTGACAGCAACGATACGTCTTGGACAGCCAAGGGAAACAAATCGGAGATGATGGACTTCTACCGCAACTGGTCTCCCCTGATTCGGGACCTATTGAGTCATGTTCCCGAGAAGGAGGTTCTCGAATGGACATTGACCTCGCACATGCCTCTGCGGCGATGGTTCAGGGGCCGAATCGGCCTTGTCGGAGACTCGTGTCATCCCATGTTGCCGTACGTGGCCCAAGGCGCGGCAAACGCAATTGAGGACGCTGGCGCCATCACCGCCGCCTTGACATGCACAGATGACGTTCAGCTCGCGTTGCAAGTATACGAGTTGATTCGCAAGGACCGTGGCGAGAAGATCCAGGCGAGCGCGTCCAAGGTCCGGGAGTCGCTTCACCTGCCTGATGGACCGGAGCAGAGAGATCGGGACAGGGCGATTCGGGCCGCGCAACACGGGCAGGGTGATAATCCTGACTTGTGGGCTGATGCGCGCTGGCAGGACTACATGTGGGGAGTGGATGTGATGAAAGACATCATTGAGTCGTGGGACCATGTGTCAAAAGAGGCGGAGATGCGGTATCCCGGAGGAACGTCGCCAGCATGTGAGTCCAAACTATGATTTGATGATTTGCCCTCATGATGCTACAGAATGGGCTGTTGTACAGATACTGAATTATACCGGACTCTCTGCAAATCTCACCAGTTTGCCAAAGGCGCAAGCATGATTGTTGACCTGGGACTTGGATGGCTAACGAGGGGTGCAATCCAAAAAAATTGAAGTCCCGACGAGAGTGGGCGCCGGAAAAGTATTCATTCATTCCCATGATGGTCCGTGAATTGGTTCGTATTCTTGAGTAGCGCTTGGCGTCTTCTCAGTTGATCCTCGAAAGTGTTCAAAAGCCTCTCCGACGACAATGTTTTAGTGACCCTTCTCGTTCATCGTCGGTCTGAGCTCGACCCTGTTGGCTTTAGGCTTTATGAGTGGTGAATGGATCCTGCGAAACGCCGATGTTATCCTTGTGATTGTCATATGCGAGAATGGACGACGTGGGTACCTGCGCAGCATTTTTTTTCATGCCGGGGGCCAGGTGAAGGTAGCGTGCTGCATATACGCTCGACTTCTCATCGCCTTGCAAGACATGTAAATTTTCGGATGCTCGCAAGCTTGCAGCTTGTGTCTAAATCGGCTGCAGGTGAAGCATAGCATGTGTCCCGATGATTTTTCGTCTTTGGCATCGATGAAGGTGTTCCTATCAACGCAAAACTCGTGTAGCTTACCGAACCATCCATCGTCTTTCGTAGCAAGTCCATTGCTGATGATAACATATTGCAGATAGGTTGCTCTGGTGAGGGCAACCTCAAGGCGATGTTTCTCGTTTGTAGACCCAGGTCGACTGTAACGCGTCAGTAGCAAGATGACTGTTTCTGCCTGGTAGTCAGCTGAATCGTCGATGCGGAGGATGTTTCTGGCTTGTCTTTTTCCTCGAATCGCGACATCCACGTGAAGACAGTTCGAGGACAAAGGACCTGCAAGTAATTGTAAAGTAACTTGCAAGCCGGCTTGGATTAAAGGCCGTAGAGTCGCTGTCAGAGCTAATCGTCTCATCATCAAATGAGACGTCAGAAATATCCTGGATAATTAGGTCTGTCTGACGAGATTGACGGAGTCCCGCACTCTTCCATGTCTATTTCACCTTGGTCTGTTCTTGTTTGGTAGACTGAGACTGGCTTGTCCGCTGGAGCATCCTTTCTGAACAGCTGAAAAGAGATAAAGGTCTTCAGGACATTGGCTGCTCTCTGATAGTAAGCTCTCTATCAGCGGCTTTGTTCGATATGTCGGGTGAGATAACGTTTGAAATGATGTGGCAAGAAATGTCCAGATAGATCGTCCAGAGTGAGTCGTTAATGACTATACGATGTTTATCCAGCTAAATTCTGAGTCAGAGAGGGAAGCCCGTTGTGGGAGCAAATACGTGCTGCGTGCATGTGAACGGGTCCTAACATGTGCATATTCACCGTCTATCTCACAGTATCAGAACCAAGGACAGAAATATGATCAGTCGAATGTCTGCCGCCGGAGAGCATATTGATAGAAAACCATCGACAGACCGACCATTCGCCAGTCGCGGCAACTGAACAACAACTCTTTACTAAAACCATGTATTGAGAGAAACTCACGTTGACAAGCTTCCAGCCTTATTCAGCTGTTCCTGAGACAAATACAAGACACTATGACGACCAACAAGAACGGCAGGATGCCTTCCGAATGTGCTTGAACGTTACCATGACGAAACGCGCTGTTCCATCATTTACAATCGGCGCCTGTTGTCGAACGCAAAACTGCGGAGAGCCGCAGATTAGATAATACGACTGAATCTACCTCTTATAGTGACCATTCATCTTCACCTGGCAACATCACGCCTGCCTTGGAAGGTAACGAGAGGGTCAACTATTTAGAAGCCATCCTCGACGAATGCTATTTAGAGATTGGCGGCAACATCCCCAAGGAAACAGGATTTAATGAACGTCAGACTAGCATGGATATGTCAGGAGCCGAGATAATGGGCATTTTTCACAGAGCCGAACGCGCAAAGGTCGGCAGTTGCAAGCAATTCGAAATACCAATGACGGCATGGAAACAGTCACCAATTTCTGAGCAGAAAGCCAAAATCGACGGCAAGACGAAGCTCGAACCGGCATAGTTGATCAAGATCCCTATCAAGCCCTTCAATAACAGAGGTGAACGAGCCCCTTATTCACACACACCACCTGGCTGATGTCAAAATTAATATTGATTGTCACTGACGCCACACGATCTTTCGTGGCGCCGAATCCTGGCGAACAAGACAATCAGACTGCGTGAAAATGGGATGGTCTGACGCCTGAGGTCATTCGATCACACCGCAATTGCATTATAGGCAGGCACGGGGATCGATACGCCGGCAGCAGAGCTCGCACTCGTTTCAAATCACAAGGACCGAGGCATATACTGAGACGCCGACAGAGCCCCACCACTTCAGGGGACATTCGGTGACAGGAACGAATGAATGAAATAGCGTGTTTGCTAGACGAAATTGCAATGGTGTTTGAGGACAAGGGTTTTGCCAAAGTACTGCCAGAGAAACATGTGCGATTTCAGATGAAGCCTGGTTACGAAACGATGGTTCTAAAGAAATGTTAGATGTATCCGTTGGGACGAGATGACTGACAGATGATCGATTATATCCCGGCTAAACTTGTAGCAATATCGAAAATCCACCGCAAAAAGAAATGTTCGCCTTCCCCGTGTTTGTCGTATGGACAATGAACTAAAAATGGCAAACGAAAAGGTCAAATGGTTCTGAACTTCATATAACAACATTGTCTAGCGCAAATCTAATTAAGCGGCAAGGATATACCTAGAAAATATGGCTGACGCTACACTTGTCACCATCATGAATGCGAGAAACTTTTGTTACCAACGGCAATTGCATCCCGAATCCTAGTGGCATGACAGTCGTAGTGTACGTTCAGAGTCCCCATCATGGCGGATAAGGGATCCAATGCCCATGTTGAACGGCGGATGGATAACTTGTTACGAGGGTCAGCAGCAGATACATACTGTGACGATATGAGTGCGGCATCGTCAAGCCGCAAGGGAATAGACTGCTGCCCCGCCACTTCAGTGGTAGCGGTTGAAGGGTAGTGCTTGAGAGAATTTTCCTTCATGTATTTCAACCAAAGCTAGGAGATGCTCGTCTTCCGACCCATGGTCATCTCTCAACTGGTGACCACGATCTGGTCCACCGTCTCTCCTCCCGGTCTCGGCGGCAAGAGATCATTCGTGGTAGTGGGCCATTCTTCCCACTCAGCATCTCTGACAGCCTTCCCACTGCCAGAATGACAAGGAATCAACTGAAGGGGATCCTATCGGAACCAAGGCAGGGGCAAACGTCAACCAATGCGAGCACAGGCCACTTGGGCCGAACAAGACGAGTGGATCTGTGACGAACCAGCGACATCTAACCGCCCCCTTTATTTCCGGCGGGCATGGTTGTGTAACCAAAGGGCGTGGAGACAAAGTCACACGGTTCAGCGGAGTTTAGCATACGTGTGCATGAAACAGAGTTAGCTCGATGTCGTCGAAGGGAGAGTCAATCTTTCCAGGCGCACCAAATGAGCAAGGCACGGTACTGTCTGGCATTGATAGTAGACCAAGACACAAGTTATGGACGCGGTTTGCATTCCTGATGATCTGGTCGGCGCAGTGTTTGGAAGATGCAACAGGGCGTAATTCGATTTGGCCTGAAGTCATGACTTGGTACCATTCATAGACTGACATGGGACCATTGTTCACGAATGAAGTTTACCTGAAGCTCTATAGGTAGGATTAAGATGGTGATAGAAGGACTCCTCGTAACTTTGTTATCCGGAAACATGCATGCAAGAATAAAGACCGAAGACGACCGAACCAAGCAAGATGACCCAAAGCGCCCCAAATCTGGTAAAACAACCCAGTCCCATACCCTCCAACCATTCCTACACCTGGGCAGCAAAAAACGAAGCGAAGGGCATGAAATTGATCACATGTCTGGTTTTCCTTCCCGATTCGCCAATTATGCCATCAGCACAGCGCCGACGGCGACAGCCAACACGGCGCCAGTCCCGGCACCCAAGCCATGGACGCCAGGCGCAGCAGCAACAGGAGGCACCATAGTCGCCGTCGAGTTGGGAAGAGCGCCCGTACCAGCCGGCATGGTGATCAGCGCAGGCGCGGTGCAAGGCGTGGTCGGGACCGGAGACCGCGTGACGATATCGGGAGTCGACGACGCGGGCGGACAAGCTGCGCAGGTGACTGTCGAATTGGGCGCCGCGGTATCTGCCAGCGCGCCTTGCAACATGGCGAAGACTGCATCGTCACGTCAGCAATGGTACAATACACTATGTGTGAGGGAAGAACAACTCACGAGCAATGCTCAGAGCAGCGAATGACTTCATGTTGGACGAGCGACGTTGAGAAAGCTAATGGGTGCTTGGGGTCTGGAATTCTTGGTGCGAGAGAGTGTAGACGTGGAAAGGCAGAAGCAAGAAACGGCAAAGAGATCAGCTGGCACAAAGTTGGGGAGCGGCGGCGTGCAGATTAAAGGCTTGATGGCAGCTCAGAAACACCGCGGCCAGGCAATGGAGACAGATGCAGGTACAGCCGGTGGCGCATTCCGGCTGGTCAAAGCTTTCTTCTAATCTTAAACAGCAAACAATGGGGAGAAAAGAAACATTGCCCGCCGGACTCTACACCACCCGGATCACTGTGCACCAGGCGTCGAGGAGAAGTGAGTTGAGTCCAACGTCAGCAACACGGATGCTGGGCGTTCCGAGAAGCTACAGATGGAGACGGGTGAAGGAACATTCGGACCGGCGGGAGAGGCACGAAGGAAGAATCCGTCCGATGCGATAATCGGCAGAACCGCTCCCCCTTGCAAAGAAGGCTTCGCGGATGCTGGAGATGCCGGAATTCGTTCTGATCTTAATTCTTCATTTCCCCCGGCTTCTGCGCCTACCGTGTGGATAGATGTGGGGACTGAGGCTGCGCGCTAGGCCAGATCCGGGCCAGACGGTTGCCTGTTCGGGCAAGTTCGAGAATTTAACGTCGAGATTTGCGCACGGGATGGGATGGCATGGTTGCCGCGCGATTGACCGCGTACTGATTGATAAAATCATTTGTAAGTGGCGTTTCCGGGGGAGCCAGTCCGGCGGGTGACACCAGTAAACAAAATGCAAGACATGGGAATGCAGGAGTCAGGGACAAGCATCGATGACGGGATGCTGGGTAGCGCACCGGAAGGAAGACTTACCGGGATTGCTCGAGGTCCGTGGATGGGCTGGATGGATTCGTGCCGCGTGACAGGATTATATCTACGTGGGTGCAGAACGTTCCTCTGTAATCCCACGTTAGAAGGCATCCCATCCTCATCCTTAGCTTGCATCACATCTGATCCTCCTGTTGCATTACGATACCCACCCCATCTCTCTCATCTCCAAGTTTGCATCGCCTTTTCGGTTTCCCCTTATAAGTTCTTCGCATCATCTCATTTCCATCGCTGCCTTGATCGTACCTCTGCACCTAATCGCCAACATGTTTCTGTCCAAGATTGCTGGTGGTGTTCTTGCCCTTGCAGGCGCTGCCGCCGCCTCACCCGTGCAGAAGCGCGATGGGGGCATCAACGACGGCGTCATCTTGAACTACGCCCTCACACTCGAGCACCTCGAGGACACTTTCTACCGTGAAGGTCTGGCCAAGTTCTCCGAGCAAGACTTTGCGGCTGCGGGCTTCGACTCGACCTACTACAACAACGTCAAGCGGGTAGCAAGTGACGAGGCCACTCACGTCAGCTTCCTGACCACCGCCCTGAAAGGCAAGTCAAAGTTTAAAAAAAAAAAAAGCCCGCAGGAAAAGCTACTAACATCTTGCAGCGGCTGGTGCCACCCCCGTCGCTGAATGCACCTACAACTTCGGCTACACTGACGTCAAGACCTTCTTGGCCACGGCTTCCGTCCTCGAGGGGGTGGGCGTCTCGGCTTACCTCGGCGCCGCCGCCGACATCATGAGCAAGACATACCTCACCGCCGCTGGGTCCATCCTCACCGTTGAGGCCCGCCACTCGTCGTATATCCGATCCGGACTGAAGCAAGTGCCTTTCGCCCAGCCTTTCGACGCTCCCCTCACCATCAACGAGGTTTTCTCTCTCGCCTCCCAGTTCATCACTGGCTGTCCCGACAGCAACCCCAAGCTACCCGTCAAGGCATTCCCCAAGCTGGCCGTTGCGCCGGCCTCAGGCTCAGACAGCATCAAGACCGGATCAACCGTAACCTTCCAGACCCCTGTAAGTACCCTGTGTTTTCCCTGCCGGCAATCATTGGTATGCAGTGGCTGACCGATCTTCAAAGGGATACACACTCCAAGCAGTTCCGGGCGGCGTGGTCTATGCAGCCTTCATTGCCGTCACCGGCCCGACCTTCGTGGTTGCCACCCCCACCAATGGCGGTTTTACTGTTCCCGTCCCAGAGGGCTTTGCCGGTCAGACATATGCCGTTCTGACGAGCTGCAACGAGACTGTGTCCGATGACACGGTCGCTGCTGGCCCTGCCATCATTGAGGTAATGGTGCACCAAAGTCAATATGCATCGTCAGACACTAACGCGCAAACCAGATTTCGAGCTGAGCAATGTATTGATAATGGGGATTCGCTAATAGAGCGGGGTGTTCGAGCCTTTTCTTTTTTCGAACAGGGCGCATTTTTGTTAAAGGTTTGTCCAGGACAAGGCTTTGGGAGAAATCTTGTCAAAAGTAGGCGCAATAATGAGGAAACATGTGCTTTTTGATGGTACGACTTTTACATCAAGTGAACGCCATGCGATGTCGCGACTTTTTTCTCTGCCGTCGTCATGACCATCCCCGCGGCGCCCAGCTGTGTGACTTGGATGGCGGCTTTGGTGACATTGCGATGAATTGCAACAGACGTGCCACTGCGACCGGGTGTAGAGTAGCCACGTTCAGCCCCATTGAGTGTCGTTATAACAAGTGTCATGCCGGACAGCTTTAATCTCTGATATTCTGTTCTTGGGCTTGTCACAGCTCTTCTTCAGAAATATACTATTTTCGTTCATCAAACGTTGTTCATCCTCTCAATATACACCAGGCTCCTTACTTGAAGAAAAAAGTACCTGAACCTTGGACCCTTTCCGTGCTCGAAACCAATCATGCCCTGTAGCGGGATTTTCCAAGCCATGCAGTGATCATTGGGATGACTGACTTGCGCTCCAAAATGCGGTGTGTCATCTACCGAGTTGTCATTCAAATGTTTTGCCGCACGTGCAAGACGACACTGCCAGACCTATTTAAGCGGCACAACGGGGGACCAAGGCGTCCACGCTATGATCTATATTCGAAGCCTCTGTAGCAAAAGGCGCGCATGTTGCATGCAAAGTGACATGGCCCGCCATACGACAGAACGCAAAGCCCCATCGTGGACTACTTGTGATCTGCAACGACTTCTGAGCACACGTCTCCTTCCATCCATCATGCCCAGAGTATGCTGAGTTTCTTCCATCCCTTTCTTGGCTCAGGAGCTGGCTCGGGATTTCTGTCGGCAATTTCGAGAAATCCGCGTATCGGCATCTCGTCCAGGGGAACCACTCTAGTGCCGCGCCATCGCTTGTAGCCAAAGTACAGCATCAGAATGAGGGGAATGTTGAAGTACGACGCCACAAAATTCTGAACTTTCCACTGTCCGTCGATGAAGACATAAAAGCCCCCGGTGACTAGAAGAATACTGAAAAAGATGAGAGCCACCCACGCTGCATATGGCTGCAGCGGCCCCTTCCACGGCAGTTCGTCCCGGCTGATCTGTTGTCTTTGACAGCCGTAGAAGAATCGGAGATAGACAATCTCGATGTTTATCCAGTGCACAAAGGATGCGGCAGATACCAAATCCTGCAGCCAGCCAAAGACTACTGATGCAGCTTCAGACAGCGTCAGATAGCCCAGAAGCATAAACACGCCCACAGCGCTGACGGAGATCCAGGGAGTGCCGAAGCGGTTGGTCCGCGTGAAGAACTGGGGCGCATGACCGTCCAGCGCGAGGCCGTAGAGTGTTCGCGTTCCTACCAACATGGCTGAGTAGCGTTCAATGTCAGTATGATATCCATCACCTCGACGGACCTTCTCTTCCCTTCGACTTACCTGAATTGGCCGCGCTCCACGCACTCGTCACCACGACTGCATTGATGATGGAGGGCACGGCTTTGATCCCAACATTAGCGGCAGCGATGGCGAACGGCGAGGCTCCCGCATCTCCGCTTCGGGCAGTAAGCCCTTTGTCATCCGAGGACACGATCAGGCCAATGAAGAAAATGGTACTCAGATAGAAGACGAAAATCCGCCAAAAGACGCGCTTGGCAGCTTTGGGGATGTTTTGACGAGGATTCTGTGTTTCAGCTCCGGCAACTGATATGTTTTCCACATTGGAAAAAGCATAGCTCGCACTGACCAGAACACGCCAGAAACCGACAAATTGCCCCCACGGACCCGGGATCCCGAGATATTGCACAAAAGGGCCCGGGTCTCGCCAAAATCGAAAGCCAATAACATGGCCTTGTGGTCCAGCACCTGCGGTGATGCAAATACCCTTCGGTGAGTGAGAGTGAGTCAGCCAAGGTAAGTCCGGAATTTACGACATGTTTTACAGACAAGATGACCTCGGGCTGATCCGACCACGGCAGAGATCTTGTCCGACCCAAAGGGTTCTGAAAGGGTGTAACACTGAATTTACACCTCTGAGAAGCCTCCTCAAGGATATCCTCAAAAGAAGCAAGCTCATGACTCCTTTCTGCACCGCGGCCGGCAGCCCATCGCTGGTCTGTCAATGGAACCAAACACCCCCCTCCCCTCCCCCGCGGAAAAAAAAAAGGTCACACTGTCCTGGCCATCTTGACGGCGCGCTCGGGCCACTTACCAAAATGTTGACAGCGACAATGAGTAGGATCTTCAAAATGGCCAAGACAAATTCCAGTTCGCCGTATACGCTGATGAGTAAGAAGTTGCTCAAGGCCAGCAGGCCGCCCAGGACAGTGATCCAAATGGCGTGATTAACGTGCGTCCAGTAGTCTATGATGACGGCGCATGCGACCATCTCGGCCGGCAATAGGATGGCATTCGCGTAGACGCTGTTCCAGCCTTGGGCAAAGGCCAAGGCGGGATCAGCAAACCATTCGGCGTGCCGGATGATGCCGCCCGATAAAGGCACAAGTGCGCTCAGTTCGGCGACAGACAAGACGACAGCGCAGATGCACATGCCGACGATGCTATAAGCGAGAAGAATGCCCAATGGTCCCCCGTTGGCGAGTGCCTTGCCCGTGGCCAGAAAGAGCCCGGTGCCGATGGTGCCGGCCAGAGCAATCATTTGGATGTGTCGCTGCTTGAGGCCGCGATTCGCGTGTTCCAGCTCATCGAATGCTGCCGACAATTTGACGCCGCCATCCTCGTCTGCAGAGTGTTGGGGCTTCTTTCCAGGCCCTGGGCGCCCCACGGGCGTGATTGTATCGTCGTTCATCTCGGAATCGTCGAAGCTGGCCAGATTTTGCAGGAGCGGCCGAGCTTCAATGTCTTGTGCGTGCACTGGGGTATCCGGCCCGACGACAAGCTGTCTGGGCGACATGCCGGGCATCTGAAGCGTCCGTCCTTCATTTAAGCTGCGGCTTTATCTGAACCAGCCAAGCGAGGGCGATAGATAAAGTAAGTACTGTAGATAGCAGTGTGGGATGAGTGGAGGGATGCGACGTGGGGTTTAGTTATGGCCCGACCTCTGACAAAGTCGCTATCCTCTCCATGTTTCCATTCTCTCGTCGATGCGCTGCCAGACGAAGGACGCGCGTCAGGCAGCTGCTGCGAACAGTCAGTTGTCGGTTGCTGACGGTGACCCGCGACAGCCCCTGTGCCACAGCCTACCTGGTAGGTACTTTAGCCTACCGTCAGCGCGAGAGCAGGCGCCGCCTGAACCACATTCCAAGGCCCGGGCAGCGGGGTCGAGCAGTGCCAGACGTCATCACCAATCATCCGGGCCGTCTCGACATGGACGTGTCAACTGCACCACCTGGCATCGCGCAAAACCAGCATGGCCTCATGACCTCATGACGAGCACCCGCATAACCAACCACCAAGCGTTCGACGGGGGAACAATCCGACTCCTTGGCTTCCCGTAATGCCATCGGTGCGCCGTGACTCAATTTGAAGAGCCTCGTCTATTTCTTCTAGCCACCTAGGCACCTGGGCCGGCACCAGGTCAATTGACCATGTTGACTTGTTTTGGCCTTTGCGGCTCGGACTTTGATGAATCTGAGCGGGAACCTCTCCTGCCCCAGTATCACGATGCCACATCTCGCGAAGCCGTGCTTCATGAGAAGCTGCACACGTATCAGATGCTGAGGGCCATGTCTCAAGGCTACATGCCATCCAACCACCAGACCATCATTCATCTCCGTACCCTCTTGTCAGCGGCCATCCTCAATCCTGCTGACAGCACATACCTTAGCCCTTCTGGTCGGGCACTCGTCCGCACCACCAAGTTATGGCTTCAACAACTGATGGACCTGCTCGAAAACAAAAATTCTCGGGATCAGATTCAGGACTTTGCGTGGTACATGAGCAAGGCTCGATTTGGCGTCAGTGCCAGAACTCTGACGAGCAGCGTCACACAGGGCAAGACCAGGGCAAACGTTGCTGCAGCGGTTGAGAGTTTGAGGACTGTTCTCTCACTTCTTCTGCTGAACAAGGACTTCCGCGTATTCCTGGCAGATATCGCCACCATCGCCAAGCAGGTTCTCCGGGATTCCGCCATGGCGCTTGGCGATGCATCCAAAGAGGCTGGTGCCAAACTGGACGATCCGACAGGGGATATGGAAGCGTTGAAGAAGACTGATGCGACGGAGCAACCGTCTGAATCAGTTGAAGACGTGAAACAAAAGACTGTTGATGTCGTCCAGACCGCCTTCCAAGAAGTCACACACGTGGGGGAGGAGACGTATAGCAGTTTCAAGGAACACATGAGCCCAGAGTCCCGCCAAGTACTCGCGAAGCGTCTCAAAAAGGCAGTCGGCAACTTGCGACAGCGACCCGATTATTCCGAGTCGGTGTCGACGTTGGCCAGCATTCTGCAGCGATACCTCGAAATCTATCTTGCCGCAGGATCAGAGGCAGCGCACACTGTCGAGGATTCCCTGCAACCGAATCGACATGCCCACCAAGCTGCCCACAACTTCTGGCTCTTCGTGTCTTCGTTTGGCAATCAAGACGAATGGCAGTCTGCGCACAGGTCTTTGAGTAGATTCATGGACAACCACAAGGCAGACGAGCATTTGCACGAGTTTGTCGGCGAATTTGCCACGTTGGTCCAGAGGATGCTGTCTGATCCGACCTTCTTCGACCATGTGGAGGATCATTTGGATGAGCTACGTAGGAGAATCAATGCTTTGACCTCTGGTTCGTCTTTGGGGGACGACGCCACCGATTTTCTAAATTCACTTCAAAAGGCAGTGCGATCCATCCCTGATGACGAGAACATACACAAGATGGCCGCTACTACACTTCGTCTCATCCACATCGTCTCACCTGCCGGAGAATTCGACAACTCAGACCTCATCGATGACTTGATCAACGTATTCGTACCTTTGTTGGTGCAAGCTGTCCAATACATCCCAATTCCGCGTCTGGAGGTGTCGACGCCGGCTATAGACCTACTGCTGGAGAACGTCATTTTGCAGCCCGGGGGAACCATCAACAACAGCTCGTTTTTGCCGTTTAGTCTGCAGTTTTCAACCCGCAACGACGTCGACATTACCAAGGCCCGTTTCGGGACCAGGTCTACGGTGACGTCGCTTGCTACCATCAAGATTGCCGGACTGTCTGTAGCGGCGGATGATGTCGGCTACTGGATGCGTCTGCACTCTGGTCTCTTTCGGCTGACAGACGCGGGCATCAGCAGTTTTCATCTGGATGAACGTGGTATCGACATAACCTTTGACGTCGAGTTCGGCAAGGACCGTCTGGAGGAGCTCGTGACTCTGCGCAACGTCAAAGTCAAGATCCACCATTTGGACTACAAGCTCAGGAAATCCAAATTGACGTGCTTGGCGTGGATCTTGAAACCCGTCATCCGGCCAATTCTTCGCAAGACACTTGAATCACAGATTTCATCGGCCATCGAGGATGGCATGCGGGCGTTGAACCGAGAGCTGGTGTACGCACGCGAGAGGTTACGGGCCACGCGAATTTGCAACCCCAGCGACATGTTGACCTTCATCCGCGCAACCATTGCCCGTCTGGTGCCGCCCCCGGATCCGGACGTCCAAGCACGGATTGGTGTCCAGCCCGGCGATGGGGTGTTTAAGGGACGATATGCACCGGGGAGTCTTGTCAAGCTTTGGGAGGAGGAAGGCCGCGGCGCGGAGCAGGCTGTGTTTGAATACAAGCAGGATGGATGGCGGAATGGCATTTTCGATGTCGCAACTGTGCCGGCGAGGTGAAAATTGTGACCATGAGGGGAGCAAAAAAAAAAAAAAAAAACGACAAGCAGGGAAAGAAGGTGTGGCAGGAAGTGAAGATTCTGTATGTCCAGTGCAGGCGTGTCAGCTTCCAGACCAGGCCCTCAAGCTTGGAACAACACCATGTTTTTCGTTGTTTTTCAGCCACTCGTGACACGGCGTTATGACTCTTTTCGAAAGGTAATTGCTGCATCGTGATGGCGCCATGTGTGGAGTGTTGGAAGTCATCCCTGCGTCAGGATCCCAAAGCCTTGCTCGAGCTGCAGCTGAGCGTGAAGATTATTGATCGGAGTCACAACCTCTTTCGGACACGCATGTCTCATCTAGCTAATAACGATGGCGATGGACGCACCATGTTGAGCTGCAAATGACAGAACGCCGATTGGGATGTGTGGGTAGGAGGCGCATTGCTGATCCAGACAGCCAAGGCTCGCTGTCCGTCAGACGATGATCGAGTGTTGTCACGGCAGGATTAGGGGCAGGGGGGGTCATGAAGCGCAATAAAGTCACTATTACAACGGCTGTGCCTTTCTTGACGTGACTGATACTCCGATGGAGCTTTTACGGGGCTTCGCCCAAGCCAAATGTGGAGGGTCAAGCGAGAAAAAGGCGAACAGCTGGGGGTGCCCTGGCAGCCCCGCTCCTGAACTGACCGGAATGGGGCAGAGGCTGTACTACTTGCAGGTGTCGAGCGTGGGGGGTCCCGGTCGCGGAGTTGACGATGGCCGGGCAAGGCCGTTTCCCGCCCTCTTCGCGCCATGCCCAACGATGCCATACCAGCATCACATTCGTTTCCGGCTTTTTTGGCCCTTTTCATCACCGTTGACCAAGCAAACCGAGACAGTCATTCGTCATGCCACGCGTGAAGCTTGCCGAGTACCTCTTCACACGGCTACGCCAGCTGGGCGTCGAGTCGGTTCATGGCGTTCCCGGCGACTTCAACCTCACCATGCTGGATCATGTCGAGCCTGCCGGCTTGAACTGGGTGGGCAACGCCAACGAGCTGAACGCGGCCTACGCGGCCGATGGATATGCCAGGATCAAGGGCATCGGTGCCATCGTCACCACCTTCGGTGTCGGGGAGCTGTCGGCCATCAATGCCATTGCCGGCGCCTATACCGAGTTTGCCCCCGTCGTCCACATCGTCGGTGTTCCGGCCAGGCAGCTGCAGGAAACGAGGACACTCATACACCATACCTTCAACGATGGAGAGTTCGGCAGGTTCTCGCGCATGGCCCAGGAGGTCACCATTGCACAAGAGAGATTGTGGGATCCCGCGCTGAGCGCCCAGCAGGTGGATGACGTCCTCGCCAAGTGCATCTACCATTGTCGGCCTGTCTATATCGAGCTCCCCGTGGATATGGTGGATGCCGAGGTCTCTAGAGACCGGCTCGAGACGCCCATCTACGTTCCAGAGCCCAAGCCCAGTTCTGACCTGGATGCTGTGGTGGCCGCCATCCAGGCCAAGATGGAGGCGGCTAAGCAGCCCATCATCTACGTCGACGGCGAAACGAGGGCACTAGGTATTGTAGAAACGGTGCAGCAGCTGCTGTCTTCCACAAAGTGGCCGTCGTTCACGTCCCCCTTTGGCAAAGGTCTGATGGAAGAAACCGAGGTCAATTTTCACGGCGTCTACCAGGGCCGATGGGGTGACGGCTTGGTGCACGACTTTGTGCGAACCGCCGATTTGGTGCTTTGCTTCGGTCCTCATTTCAGCGGTACCAACACATACATGTGGAACAGCATACCGCAGGGCGGCGAAATCATCTCCTTCACCTTCAGCGGCATCAAGATCGGAAAGGACCACTACCGAGACGCCTCCGCTAAACTCGTCCTATCGCGCCTTCTCAAGACCTTGGATCCGGCCAAGATCAAGATGTATGATCCGTACCCAAGTCTCTCCAAGTATGATCTGCTTGATGCTTCGGTACCACCGGCCAACGACATGATCAAGCAAGAACAGCTCTGGAAGGTCCTGGGCAATTTGATCCGGCCCGGCGATATCGTCATGGGTGAGACGGGAACGCCCGGATTCGGAGTGCGCGAAATGCCCCTGCAGAAACACTGTCGCGCCTTCACGCACGTCACCTGGTTATCGATCGGCTACATGCTTCCGGCAGCCCAAGGAGCGGCTTTGGCTCAGAAGGAGCTGATGGCGGCTTCCAAGTGGCAGGGCATCCAAAACGCCAAGACCATCCTGTTCATTGGCGACGGCAGCTTCCAGATGACGGCCCAGGAGATTTCGACCATCGCCAAATTGAACCTCGACGTGGTCGTCGTGCTGATCAACAATGATGGCTATTCTATCGAAAGATTCATACATGGTAGAAAGCAGCGTTACAACGACGTAGCTAGGTGGAGGTATCTCGAGGCGCCGAGCTTTTTTGGAGCATCGGAGGACACTTTCACTGCTTCCGCCAAGACATGGGGTGAGCTAAAATCAATCCTCGATGAGGACAAGGTCATCAATTGTCAGGGGCTTGCCATGATCGAAGTCATGTTGGAGAGAGAAGATGCACCTCGCGGCCAGCTAAGAGCTGTGTTGAAGGCACAGATTGCAAAAGAGCATGAAGAAAAATCCTGAACGAGTAACTGGCTAGACAGATCGCCGCGTAACAAGGAATCCAGGTAGCGGCAGGATGGCGCTCATGATGACCGACTTTATCCATCATTTGGCCAAGACAAACTCTGACAGAATTCACAAAAATGTTCTCTGCAGCAAGCTGAACTTGCTGCGCTTGTCCACACGACGAGAAAAAAATGGCCCCGATGCTCTCAATAAATGATGTACGCCGAGGACTACTATCATTCGACCACGCCGCCGAATATCCCTTCCCTTTCTCATGTTCAATCCTGCGAATTCGGACTGATGCGCTAGCTTATGTCAGTTCATGTCAGCTTCCAGTCTCTCCGCCTCCCACAGCCCTGTTCTGTTGCCAACCTATGATCAGACCGTTTCAATCATCTAGTCTCATTATGACGCAAACCCACGCTCATCCACGTCACGCTATAAAATCGATGCGACGAAACTCCCACTTGCAAACGTGAACCACAACCTCTCCTATCTACTAGAATTGATATATCCCGACACATCCTTTACTTGGTTCGAACATCTCACCCAATGCCAACAATCAAGATCAAGTTGTCCCTCATCGCGTCAACTGACTCGCCTTAACAGAGGGCAAGCTGCATCAAAACTATCACCGCAAAGCTGCAAGAGATGAACAGCAAAGCTACTCCTTCATCCGAGGACGGCAACGACATCCACTACCAAGTCTCTGTTCTTATGACGATCAAGTTCTATCGGAGAATTCTGCCAAAGATGCGTTTCACAACCAAGTCCACCAGCGACCGTGTACACTCTCAGACTCGAGTGATCCCCCCCATAGCAACGTGGAACTTGGCTCGCTACAAATTCGGTCTCATGTCCTGAAGTCGAGTCATCGCGCGGTGAATTGCAGTTGACGGCGGAGGCATCGACTCTATATGGTGTCGATTACAGTGGCTTGTAGTGGATTTGAATAAGCAAAGATAATGGAAGCTGATAGAGGTCATGTTGCCATGACCCAAGCATACATATCTGTAGGCATACATGTAGTTCATGGGCGTCCTCGTCTGGTATACGAACACGCCCGTCGCTCAGTGCCCCTATTCCGATCGTGCAAACTCCGATGCTGCGCCTGCGCGAGCCAGTAGTCATCTCGAAGCTAGTCTCATTGATGTTTGCCAACTCGCTTCCCATCGATTCAGGCATATGGCTCGAACAAGTCATGCTGAGCGAGGACCCGTTACGACGTAGTGCTGACCCATTGTTAATCAAAGACACAATCCTTACAGCGACTTGAGTGAATGTCGACGCGTTCAGTTTCCCCGCGCAGCCGAAGCTAGATGGGTTTGACGGGTTCATGACGCAGCACGGATCCGGTCATGTTCAGCAAAAGAACAATACAAGCCTAACAATAGTGAGTGTTTGCGTTCAGTGAACGCAGATCATCTATACCGAGCTGAGTCTGTCTGACGTTCGCTTCTACACTCTCTCGGCCGGATGTGGAAACCTCTGCGCGGAGATGCATGGCACTTCAGTCGTCGCCATGTAGACGCACAAGAGGGATAGAGAGACAACGATTCCGGCAGCTCAATTGATGGCAAAGGGGCTGTGGAATGCCCCGGCTCGAGTTCTACCAGGACATCAGAGGGAGCGATGAGGCGTGCACAACATCAGTCAGGGAGACGCATCATCAACCCTCGACTCAGCCACACACCATGAGAGCCGGCACCGTGAACACATGGAGCCGGCGAGAGGCCAGTCAAGACTTGACCAAGGAGTGTGCCACACCTGGACGCAACTGCATACTCGCAGTCGCTCACAACCTCCCCCTCTTGAATTCATTTCAAATCTGACACGAATCTAATCCCCCGTGGCTTCGGCTGGGGATGCGCAATAGCAATGCTTTCAAAGCATGCGAGCATAAATTGGAACGTCGACACTGCAACAAATTTGTCATAGGCACATCAGAGGACTTGTCGCCCTCGTTCTCTTCGTATCGTATCTAACTTTGTATCATCAAGTTCTCGCCCCAAAGCACGAACACCAGTCGACTTCTCCCTCGTCCCATGCCAAACCATTTGGAAGATCCGGAGCGAGGGACTCGCATTCAAAAACTGGAGGACTCTCCATATGTCCATTTCCGTACCTTGGCTATCAGGTTTAGTCCTGATGTTGCCCTTCGTGCTTTTCTTCACTCGTGCGGACTAGTTGGAGGGCTTCCGCCTCGGTTTCCTTTTCCGCGTTAAAGTTTTAGAGACTTTCTACCGGGTTGGCCTGGCTTCCCGTCAAGTCCACCGCCCTGTCCGCCCGGTCCGCCCTGTCCGCCCTGTTGACCATTTCCGCCCGGTCCGCCCGGTCCGCCCGATTGACCCGGTTGACCCGGTTGACCTGGTTGACCTGGTTGACCCGGTTGATGCTGTGTATCTGTGGTTTGGGTGTCTCCAGTGTTGAATCTTCCTCGGGAAGCCATACACTGCCAGTAACTGCCAAACGCATCGTCCGCATCACGCGTGTCCGTGCCATCTTTGAGGTCGTCCACCGCATTCTTGTGCTCTGGTTTGAAGGACTCGCAGTACTTGCTTGTGCCGCACTGCTTCTCGTTGAAGACCTTGACCGCATTGTCGCATTTTGCTCCCTGTGGTGCCTCAATGAAAGGCTGCGCCTTGCGGGCTTTAATGCATTCGATGGCTGCTGGATCCAGTAACTTGACCTCCTCTAGGTCCTCCGCCAACTCCCGCTTCTTCTTCGCCTCCTTTCCTGCGGGGGTGTCGTCGTCGGAGACTGCGTTATTTGGATCATCTTTTTTCACGACGTAATGATCGTCAATGAGTTTAAGTTTCTGCGCGTTTTTCGTTTTGGACTCTTTAAGACAAAAATCTCCAGTGCTTTTGCACTTTTCTTCATCTTCCCCGGGGCCGTCGGGACACTTCGTAGCGGGTATCGGAAAGAACGGCTTGTCCCCGTTGGTCGTGGCCGTGGATTGGTTACTCTGGCTGGCTTGGCTGACCTGGCGCGGTTTACATTCTTTAGGCGCAGCCATTGCGACAGAGCTCGCAAGAGCGAGCACAGAAACGAGAGCGTACTTCATGATGATGAAGTGAGTGAACGAATGAATGAGACAAGGACTCAGGAAGACGTTGGTCCAACAGAGGATAAAATGTGTCTGGTAGCAAGTGACGGATGGCAGATGGACTACTAGCTGGCCTTGACGGAAAAGAAAGGAAGCATGACACAATGCGCCTTCTTTATAGTTTTGCCTCCTTTCTCCGCAGCATATATCTCTACTCTGGATGCATTGAGTGTCAATGAGTCGTGACAAGCGGGCACCGTCCTCCCTTCACGGGCTCCCTGCAGATCATGGGCGGCGCGTACACGGCGCAGCGGAAACCCACACTCGGCCATGGATGTTCTCGTTTGATGTTCAGTGATGTGTCGAGGAACACCCGTGTATCGCGCGAGCTTGACTCTGCGGTCGTCTTGGCGGAAGAGATGCACTGCCCGTTGTGTGCGAAGGTTTGTATGTGTCATGCTCGACTGACTCTTCTATTCCCGTCCCGTCCGGCCTTATCGAGTCATATTTGGCGCGGCTTACACCAAGGCGCGAAGGACGAATAATTCACAAAGAAGTCGAGTTGGTCTATCATGAGTTGGGGCGACAGCCTCGTGCGCGCACAGGCACACAACCATTGCCTATTCTCGTCCAACAAGATGGACTCGTTGCCGCCGCCAGTGACAAAGTTCTTCCGAGAAGGCGCATGAGTAGTCTTCTCCGATCAGGACCGGCTCGCCAAGGATCATGCACGTCACCTGGTCTGAAGACACCCTCGTCGTGCGGGTCGGGCGATGACGGCGGTAGACTTGCTGGCAACGATTCGTTGCAAGCCATCTGTTGACAGAACCGTTGTCAAGCACGTTTCCCCGCGCGAAGAGAAAACTTGCGCAAGAAGCCGCGCAATGAGTGACGCATTGTTCAACTCGGACGCGGTTTCGCAGCCATCATTCAGTGCAGCTTGGCTCCGATCGATGGACCCCCCGCGCCCGCAGTCTAGGGAATGGGGTGACGACGAACGAGAAAGCCTGAAAGACGCTTTTCCGTCATTGGTGCCCTTCTTCTTTTGATATCAGCTGTTCTCAAGGTGGCGTCGAGTGTACGCAACACGCCTTACGACCAAATTTGCCACCATATCTGGTGCTTCTCTTGGCTTTGGTGCGGGGGAATCGTCTCTTCTCCGATCGTGGTGCGCAGGAACAGCCTTGGCTTATGCTACCCGTAGAGGGGGGGATGACGGGCTTGGCTCATGCTGAGTCGTCATCCGGTGCCGCTGCATCGCCCAGCATACCGGGTTGTGGAGAGAAGATGTCGGGCTGACGACAACCAGTTCATGCACGACAGGGTGGTTGTGGGTGAGTCTTTGAGTCTGTGGCCAATCAGAACGAGGAGGTACGCGCGCGACCAGGACCAAAGTCACGAGAAAGTGGCTTCGAGCTTTTACGTGAGACAAAGCCAGCTGGGGGGGGGGCCCTCTTTTTTCTCTTGGGGCTGTTCATCGCAAACTTGGGCCATGCATCCAAGTAGGTAGGTCAATACGTTTTGGCAATTTGTGGTTTCCTGCCTGTTCGCACATTACAGTGGACAAGTCGAACATTGGGTGAATGCAGTGCCTTGATTGGGTGCGTACATTACTTTGATTGGGTGCAAACAGCACCTTGATGGGGTGCATACAATGCCTTATTTGACTTATGTATGTTTGCACCGTCGCCTGCCGTTTTTTTTTTTTGGAAGGTTGTCGCAACAGTCAACATGCTGCAGGTATAAGCAGCTATAGTGAGCCAGCGCGCGCGCCCTCTGCAGCAGGTCGCTCACAGCCAACATAGAAAGCCCTGTGTTTGAGCTAATTAGTCCATTGTGTGGGCAAAACCCCCTCCCCTGGGCCTCGAGGCAAACCTGCTTGACAGAAGAAACCCATCAGCTCATCCCGTGGTCGAGTCAGCCAGCCCCAAATGACAGGACGTCCCGCCCCCTCCGCCCTCAATGCACATTGAAACTCTTACCCAAAATAAGCACTTTACCAAAATAGACCCCGGCCGGGGCCGAACCTTAGTCTACTACTGCAAATGATGCACGGCCGACGCCATGCCGATAGGGACACCGAATCCGCAGACACTGACACTTCGAGAATAGTGTCTATATTGCCTTTGAAACGGATTCTAGCAGATTCGCCACGGCAGGTCCGTTGTGTCGCTATTGCCGGACGAACTTGAGCATCTAGTCGTGAGGTTCGGGATATGACGTACTCGCGATAAAAATACAATGCACCTACTATCACGCAAAGTTGCGCCTTTTGCCTGCAGTGCGCAATGGGAAGTGCAGTCAACACAGTTCGGCGCCACATCATGAATCACCCAAGCACAAAGACATCGCAGCGTGCTCTCATGATGATGGCAACAAAGCAGATCCCGCCTCAATCGACTTCGTCTCCACCCCAATAGTATGTGTAAATATCCATTCCCGACCATATGTCCTTGTATGTGCCGGCTCTCTCTCCATCGCCGGCCGCACCCGCGCACACGAGCAACGGCATGAAGTGCTCGCCCGCGCGAGGCGGGTGCATCCTGTTTGCGTGTGGAAACGTTCGCCAGCCTTTGAGCGCGTTCCAGCGCTCGGCCCTGTTCGTCGCTGTAGTCGCCGACGTGAGCGTCTGGTTCCACTCGTTCGACACGCCCTTGAAGGCACGAAGCTGTGCTGCGTCGCCGACCATGAGCGGGCGAATCTCCGCCAAGTTGTGCAGAGATGCGCTTCCAGAACCGACAATGGCAATGTTCTTTTCGCGCAGGTGCGCGAGGGCTCGGCCCATTCGCAGGTGCTGCTCTGGGTCTTCGGACGCAAGTACGGAGACTTGGACAACGGGAATGTCGGCGGCCGGGTTAATGAGTTTCAGGGGAACAAAGACGCCATGATCCCAACCGCGGGAAGGATCCAAATCAGCCGAGAGACCCTGCTTCTGGAGCAGACTCTTGATCTCTGTGGCCACTTCGGGCGCCCCGGGCGCGGGGTACTTGACGCGATACGCTTCAGGTGGAAAGCCGCCATAGTCGTAAAAAAGATCGTGACGAGCGCCGGACGAGATGGCCGGGGACGTGGTTGTCCAGTGTGCTGTGACGAGGACGATGGCTTTTGGAGCAAAAGACGTGCCGAGGCGCAATATCTTGGGCACCCGGTGCTGAAGTGAGTAAACGATGGCTTCGTGGTTTTTGTCGCCCAGTAGCGGGAGAGGACCTTCATGATTCGTTGGAGCGTCAGACGCACGTCCAGCTGCGTGCATGTCAGATGGAAGCACAAAACTTACCTCCGCCATGCGACAATGCAACAATGGGCGCGAGAGTCATGCTTGCGAATGGTATTCGTCTGGCAACGGCCGTGTTCATTCAGCCAGGGGATTTGACGACTTTGTCTGCATTCTCCTCGACCGACTCTTTATAGCACCCCATCAAGGAGGCCATGCACCTGGGCAACATGGCGAAGCGCGACGGATGATTGATTGACCTGCAATTCCATTGCGCCAGGCGGGTGCTGCTGCGCATTAGCAAAGCAGCCGCGCGCAGTCCACCAACGGCAAAGCGGCTGACTAATTAATTCGTGCGCAATCAACTATCCGTCGTGTGACAATACCCCGCAGGCTGCAACGAAGCCAGACGAGACTCTGGTAGCGGGCTTATCCATCCTAGACACCAGACTGAAGAAAAAGGGAGAGCTTTCCCCTGCCGGCGCCAACAGCCATGATTCTCGACCCTATGTGGAGTGGACTGCCTTCGCTGATCATGAAGTGACCCTTATCATCCTCCTCGGACACCTCAACTCCCAGGATCTTGTAAATGTTGCTGCTCACCATGTCCAAAGCCGATTTTTCGGTGAAGCGGCCGTCGCCGTTGCGGTAGGCCGTGCCGGCCTCAAAGCCAAGATCGCGGACGCCCCAATCTTCCAGCAGACCAATCCCGACCGTCACTCCAGCCGTGACCAGCCAGTCCGCCGTGGTGCCGTTCGTGAGCGGTGCGCCAGACAATGCCCTACGCGAATCCCAAGCCAGTGGCATGGCCTGCAGTGGTGCAAGGATGACACCCACAGAAGCGGCTGCTAGCTCCTGAGCCATAAGGTGAGATTCGGCACCGCCCACGATGGCCATCTTGATGTTGGTGCTCTTCAGTACAGCCTCGACATCTGACTTGATCCGCAGAGCCGAAGCAATGCCGTCCGCACTGTTGATGGTAAGAGCAAGCGTAAGCTTCCCAGACACAACCTCGTTCAAGTAGTGCGCCTCGGAAAAAGGATCCGGTCGTTCCTTGGCCACTTGGGTCCGGGCCGCACTGAGTAGCTTTCTGCGCAGCGCACCAAAGGCTTCCGAATAGCTCTTGGACGATTGCCGGATTGTAACATCCAACGTATAATGCACAGCTGCGTCAGCAGCAAAGATGGCACCCATCTCGAGACTTGTCTGTGCCGACGTGGCGAAACCGACACTTGTGCCATGGTGAGACCCGAGGCCCGTGAACTTGGGGGCAGATATGGCGCGGGTTACGCCGTAGCGAAGCCCAACTTGCAACTTCTTGCTCTGCAGCAATAGTCCATCTATGGCACGCGTGAAAGACTCCGGATTGTCACCGTTATCAGTACTCGCCTCCGCGTCGATCTCGTTGAGCCCGAGGGTACCAGCGACACCGGTGAAAGAATGAGTCAGATACCCATTCTGTAGTTGGACAACTTTGATGCCATTATGGGCAGCAGCCTTGAGCTCGTCGTCGCAAGTGCCGATGCAAGAAATCTTGCCGTTTGTTATGGCCACATTGACGCGCTCGCTTTCGCTGTCGTGCCCGACGTGATCGGACAGTAAGACTTTACTGATCCCTTTGAACATGGCATTGGAAACTTGGACGGGCTCAGTGTCTTCCATGTCAGAGAGGCGCTCAGGATGCCCCACTGGACTCTCTACAGGTTTATCGTGGTAGACGGGCGCTTTGAGTTGATTGGTGCCGTCGATCCAAACCTGCACGGGAGTTGCGCCGACGCTGAGAGGATCGCTATCCCAAATGACAATGTCTGCGTCGAATCCTGGCTTGATTTTGCCAAGCCTCTTGCCCATGCCAAGTTCTTCTGCGGGAGCGGTCGTCACGCTTGCGAGCGCGGCATGGTACGGCAAGCCATAGTGGTAGGCTTTGGCCGCCTCGAAGACGACGTGCTGACCGTTGAGCGCCGGGTTGTCGCTCACATACACTGGCGTCAGCCCCTGGTCGTATAGGTGTTTTCCAGCAAACTCGGATCCAATGTAAGACTCCAATTTGTAGTACATATTGTCGGCAAACAGTGCCGACGCCGGGGGTCGTCCTCCCCAGGTTCGTTTCAAGATCTAAAGAGCATTGTCAGCAGGCGGAGTCAAGGATATGGCGGTGCTCATGATTGAGATTCGATCGGCACATGCCTCGGGGACCAAATACGTCTGGTGAGCGTGGTGAAAGACTCGAACACCAAATTTGAACTCGTTTGTATGATCGACCATGGCCTCTAGATCATTCACGGTATAGCAGTGGACGTTGACATGCACTTGGCCACGCATCACTGCGCCCAGCGTTTCCCAAGCGATCTCTTGTGGAAGGTACTCGTTCATGTTCTCCGGGCCGACAGAATCGGCCTTGGCACACCAGTCGTCCTGCCTCCGCACGTAGTCGCGGGCCTGTTCGAATGTGCGACGAAAGTCGAAGCTCTCACCCATACGAGTGGTGGGTCTTCCCGGAGCGTTGATTCGAATTTTTGGATTCTCGCCACAGGCCATCTTCAAATACCGCCAATTCTGCTCGGGATCGGCCAGCATCGAGGCAGCGCTGGTCTCGTTGCGTCCCTGCGATCTGCCCACCGCATGCTTGACCAGATAGGCCTCGCCACCGATATTGTTGCTCGAGCCCGGCAGTATCAAGGACGTGGTGACGCCCCCTGACTTGATGACGTGGATCTGGGGATCGAAGATGTAGAAGCCATCGAGCGAGCGAGCATAGGGAGAAATATTGGTCGAGACCTCGTTGCGATCTTGATTGGCGTCCAATTCTGGCAGGGAATGCACGCCAACATGACTGTGCATGTCGATGATGCCGGCAGTAAGAAAGCGTCCCTCGGCGTTGTAGAGAAGATTATCTTGGGACAGACTCTCGACGTCAATGTCGGCTTCCACCCTGCGAATGAGGCCATGTTCCAGAAACACATCGCCTCTCATCCATTCCCACCCTTTTCCGGCCCGCGCATCCTGGGGGCTTGTTCCCTCCACCGGCTCTCCGACCCAGATAGTGGCATTTTTAATGAGGGTAGGCAATCCTCCCTCCACGTATCGGGCATTGTGGTCGCGACCCAGACCGATAGGATCATGGGGCTTGTGATGTAGCTGCCCGCATCGAGCGAAATCATCTGTCAGTTTCTCGGCCGACAGTTGCGCAGCACGGCGCTTCGAGTGCGATAGCTGCTTCCATTGAGCAATGACAATGAGCGACAGACAAGCCAAGGCAAACAGCCTGAGGCGTCGGCTTCGACGAGTAGGACCACCACTTTGATGACGCGATAGCAGGGGTGCCTCGTACCGCGGAAGAGCTGGTTTGTCGTCCATTGTACTGCGGCGACGAGGCGGGCTCTCCAAGTCACACTCTCATGAGGTTGGAGAAGAATGAATGGCCGGAGAAGGAGCTCTCTAAAGGTGCCTGCCTGCCCAGCGTTACATCGTCATCGTCGTCGTCAACGGCTTGCGCCCCACTCACCTCACTGCGAGGGAGGTGCGCGGGGTCTGCTTCTGCTTGGTGCCCAAACTTGGTCGTCCATTGCTGAGGCGCCTGCTTTTCCAGTGTTGGATTGGGAGTTTTTGGGTCATGATGCTCGTAAAAGTCTTGGGGTCGATTCATGGCGCAAAATTCTGCAAGATCTGGTAGCAATGGCGAGGAGTGCTTCTTGGAGGAGAGCAAGAATGGCTGTACTTGGTTCGTTACGTTGGCAGATTCCGAGCGTTGCCTTGAAAGACTCTGCACGCATAAAGCGCGTCAAATACTTGATACATTTAATCTCAGGAGCGCGGCCAACCTTGATCTCACGAGGCATGATTTCGCAGTCGTCACCGGGAAGCAGGTTGCACGAATGCGATGTCGTAACTACCGCGCAGTCATTGATTGGCCTGAATGTTGACAGATCAATCGAGGTCTTTCGGCCCGTGCCAGCAGTGCTGACTGGACACACTAATGAGGGTACAATGGCCGCAATCGGGAAACGGCAGTGCAAGAGCACGCACTGTAAATCGGACAGCTCCAGGCCCAACCCCCCGCCACAGTGTAAACCACAGAGGGCTTCCGCACCACAGTAGGCCCCAAGACGTCAAATGGCTGGATCCAACCAACCAGACCAGACTTCATATGCCTGATCTGCCACGGTCCCGGCATTTCCAGCATCAACCACTTTGAACAACCAGCTGCTGTTTCCCCCCTCACAAAGCATTACAAACGATACAACACAGCCGAACCCATCACCTCCAAGCTCCAATACGCCTGACCTGGCCCAAGCCCATACATACCACCAGCCCACGATGGCTGAACCCATCAACGACGACGACTCCCCATACGAGCTTATCTATTGGCCCGGCATCCCCGGCCGCGGCGAGTTCGCACGGCTGCTCTTCGAAGAAGCCGGTGTGCCATACATGGACACGGCCAAGTCGGGTGACGGCGCCGTGCCGGCCATCTTGAGCTTCACCACCCCCTCCAACAAGGGCGACGGGTCCAACGTACCCGTATTCGCGCCGCCCATCCTCAAACACGGCACCTTGGTCCTCTCCCAGGCGCCCAACATCCTGCTGTACCTGGCGCCTCGGCTCGGTCTGGCCCCTAGCGACGGCGACGGCGTCTACAAGCTCAACCAGATGGTCTTGACCATCCTGGACGGCTTCTCCAACGAGGTGCACGAGACGCACCACCCCGTCGCCGTGGGCGCGTACTACGAGGACCAGAAACCCGAGGCGAAGCGACGCGGCAAGTCGTACGTCGACGAGAGACTGCCCAAGTTCCTGACCTACGTCCAGCGCGTTCTCGATGGCGCGGCGAGCGGTGCCGGGCCGTGGCTGCATGGGGGCAAGCTGACTTACGCCGACCTGGTGCTCTTCCAGGCAAGTTTTCGCTTTCCTTTCCCCCTTCAACCTCATCCCCCTTCCTCCGATATATTGAACCCCTGTTTGCTGATCTTGTGCACGGTCTGGTCCACCAGGGCCTCGATGGGACGCAGCACGCCTTTCCCAAGGCCGTGAAAAGGGCCAGGGACTCGGGTAATTACAACGGAGTGTTTGAGCTCTACGAAGCCGTCAAGGAGCGACCCAACATCAAAAAGTACCTGGCTAGTGAGCGACGTGCGGCCTATTCTGACGGCATCTGGAGGCACTACCCCGAGCTGGAGGAGGATTGAGCATGGTCCAATCTAGATTGCTGAATGGCTTCTGAAATGCTCAGGATGTAACCATGCGAGTCTCGATGGTGAGGGGGTTGGGGGCAGGATGGCAGGGCAGGGGGAAAAAGGCCCCCGGAGCCTCGGTCGCGTGGGCGCTTATGTGAGAGAAACATGCATCATTCATCACCGAAGTGACATGCAACCAGACATCGATGCAAGGGCAATGGGGCCTCAATCTCGTGCCAACAGTGTCGCGCATCAGATCCGCCACGTCTGTTGTTCGGGATAAGCATAAAGCGACATGAGCAGATTTTGTGATCGGCGCTGTGCTGATCTCTCTGTCCCCTGCCCAGACAAAAGACGACATGGGCCGTCATGAACCTCTCTCTCCCCCCGACCGTTTCACCTCTGCATCCGTGACGTGAAACTCGCCCTGTGGGATGTGCAAACCGCCAGGGTGCATCCCCTCTCGTCTGTTTGCCTTGGCGCCCATCCGACCATGGGCGAATGAACGACAGGATCCCAGCATTTGTCGTTTCCCTGCTCGCTTTTTTCCTTTTTTCCCTTTTTTTTTTCTCCCCTCCTCAGGGGGTGGTGCTCCAAACGAGGCCGTGATCTCTCACGTCGCAGCCTCGTTGTCAACCAACTAAAACAAACACCTCACCCAGTCGCGGGATCGGTCTGTTTCGTCATCTCCCACCGGCACTTGGGACTCTCGGTGCAGTGGCAGTGCACGTCGGCCAGATTCGTGCCCGAGATGGCCGAGGGCCAAACAGTAAGGGATGAAACGCAGCGCAGTCAAGGAGAGATGACAATGACGGACCAACTTTCGTCCAGGCTTGCTCAAGGTCATTCTGAATAGGCGCAGCAGACAAGCATGGCGCGACGCAATCCCACCCATTCTGCTTTGCGCGCGACAAATGCCCGTGGAAATCAATTCTTACCTGACCATGTCCAAGGACAGACACAAATCTCGCCCGCATCGCCAAGACCACGCCCAGGAAGAAGGCACCGTCTGCGTCTCGCCTTGATGGCTGGAGTGCGCGCGCGCCTTGATCCCAGGCGGATGGAGGTGAAACGACGCGGGAGACCGGAGCCAATCCGCACATCAGACGAACGTTGCCCGTTGCTCCCATCAAGTCTCATGGTTACAGGCATCATGAAACGGCGGCCCGTTGGGACGAATGGATTTTTTGCCGCCGTGGGTTGGTTTGGTTTGGGTTCTTGAGTGTAAGCGCTGGCCGGGGTCCTGGCTCGTCACACACTCGACAGGCAAATTCTCATCGTGCATCTCGTCTCTATAAAGTCGGCGTGAATGCGCCCTCCTTGGACGAAATGGCCAAGCAAAGCACTTCGTTCCTTTCCTTTCCATCTACGCTCATTCACCTTTTCGATTCTTTCCCTTGACGCAATCAACTTGCTGTGCAAGTTCGTCATCCACGGTCCTTCACTTCACCATTCACCCATCTCAACAACATGCATTCCCTCAGCATCGTCTTGGCGCTCTCCGCCGCCCTCGTCTCGGCGCAGCCAACCCGCCGTGCCGTCGCCTCGCTGCAACAAGCCGCATTCGAAGAAGCCCAGCAGCGCGACGCCGGCGCGACCCGGGCCTTCTCCAACGTCCAGATCCGCACGGCCGACGGCGCCTGTCTCTTCGTCGACAAGCTCTCGGGCGACTTCCGCGCCAACCTCACCCCGGTGCAGGTCGCCTCATGCGGTAGCACCGACGGCCAGGGCTGGGACATCATCACCGCCGGCAAGCACAACGACCAGAAGGGCCAGATGCTCATCGTCAACACTCTCACGCAGGCCTGTATGAACTTTGACCCGCGCCGCAAACCCGGCGACCAGCTCAATTTGTTCTCGTGCGGCGGGCGCGCCGACGGCGGCGGTCAAGTCACGGGCTCGCAGCTCTTCAAGTTTGATGAGGGCAAGGGCAATGGCGCCCAGCCCCTGGTGCCCCAGAACGGGGAGGGCAAATGTTTGTCCAGCAAGGGGCAGAGGGTGGACGCTGAGCAGTGCGCGGCTGGTGCCAAGGACCAGACCTTCACATTTGGCGGCAAGGCGGCCGCCGCGGGCAACAACACCGAGGCGAACCCTCCTGCGAATAACGCTGGGGATGCCAATGGCGGCAATGCCAATGGTGGAGGTAGTGCCGGCGGCGTTGCCAATGATGGCAGTGACTTGTGCGATGGCCTGACGAGGAGGGCTTCTCGCACTGCTTAGCTGGGATTTTTAATGCGTGGTGAAGCCGTGATTCGGCCTCGCTCCTCGTCTTCTCTTCTTTGAACATGTCAGCCTGTTGCAGCGCGATGGAAGCGGACTGTAAAAGTAATTTGATTCGCTTTATTTAGCAGTATCATAGTCCTCATCAAGTTTGGAGTCAATTCTTTGGACCATGTGTACTTAAGGGAGAGGTGCCGTCCACGCCTGAGCCTGAATGAAAGCAACTGCGAGTCCATGACCTTGATCCACGTCGTCGACGTTGGCTTGACTTGCTCGACATGACAGGTCAACAAAACCAAAATCCGAACCTCATTCTGATACGTGCGCTTCTAAAGTTTTTCACGCCGTCGGCCAAGTTCCTTCAGGTGACATCAGTACTATCAAGGCAACGCATCTACACGGCCACACGACGCTATGATAGGGTGAAGTCTTGAGGTCTTCTCGCTGCAGAAATTCAACCTTGCCAAGACTCTCAGACTATGAACAACGGCATAGCCGATTAGCTTTGTAACAGTGGCTTCTTCGCGCTATAGGACTCCCTATTCTGCCGCGGCAAGTGGTACGGGGGCAAACGCGATTATGCTTTTCACTAACACCGCCTCTCTGTAGCGGCAATGGTGATTCGATACAAGCATGTCAGACGCTCTCCATGACAATGTCAAATAGCTAATTCAGTGGCTTTGAGCTCACAGTCAGTCTTTAGAACGACATGGAGCAGACTGGTGCCAAGAGCTGCACTGCTGCCTACTTGCGTGATGAGGTCTGCAGACGCCACGGCGAAAGTCATCGTTTGCGAATGAGCAGCCCATATCGCTCAGGCAGGCAGGAACTGCTCAAGTTTCACGTAACTTTCCTCCGTCGTCTGAACTAGCGACCGAAGCTTGCTGGATCTGGAAGGTTCCAGTCGGCTTAGCATGAGCAGGAAGACAGACTCGGGACGCAAACTTTACACGCCATGCTCGATCCCGCCTCAAAGCGGGCAAGAGAGAAAGCCAGGGTTGCGGCTCGTACTTTCCCCATTTCCTCCGGGGTCAACGGTAGATATTTGAACCAGCGACAAGTTGCAGCGCAAGCGCCTCGTGCATCGTGCATCGTGCATCGTGTTGACGTCCTTGCTGAATCAAGTCTATGTTATCATTCTGGACTTATGTGCCGGCCGCAAGACATTAGTTACCTCAAAAAACTTGCCCAACAGGTCCGAAAGGCGGAGAAAGGTACTAACAACCTAGAAGGGCCTCTGGAAGGGTCAATTCGCGGATTGGAAGGGTCGTCTTCCAGAATCCAAGACGAAGGCTATTTAGTCGTACAAGAAGATGAAAGTGGTAATAGCATCCTAAACTTCACTGATTTCAAGGTGCTGTGCATCCCAGGAGGATCATTATACTCCTATGACGTCCTCATGGTTGAGGCAAAGCGAGCCAATGCCCCATGGCATTTGTTGAGTACTGCATCGATCACTGCAGTAATACAGAAAATGAAAATGGACAAGCATACGCCACGTACAATTTTCCGACCAGGCCACATTTGTTGCAATGCAGCAACTCCTACATAATAATTTTTCAATTAATTAACTCCTCTGATGAGCTGCCTTGGGTCTGATGTATGCCTTGGTCAGTTACTACTGTGAAAGTTGGTAATGGCGACTCTTACAAAGCTCGCAGACTAGTTGTACCCTCGATGAATAGACACCACGCCAATCACGTTGTTCGCCGAGCCTCTTCTCCCTCGGGAACTTCTCCGGCGGTCTTGGCTTTAGAGACCTTGGCGGCCTTCAGAGCTGCACTCTTCTTCAGCTTCCTCGCAGCCTCCTCTTTCTTGATTACATTGATCTCATCACTACCAAACATCTTCCGCCATTTGTCCGCGCTTTCTGGCTTGATACGAGAGAACAAATGTTCCGACTTGCCTACTATATGACCAGGTTGGATATAATCAGCATCCCAATGATCCGGAATAAGTGCAGGATCAGCGCGTAATTGGCAGTTGATAGAATGAGCCGTCTCAGGCATATAGGGCTCCATGACGGCAGCCAGTAGATAGACGAGATTGATAGCAATGCCAATAACTGCTGCGCACTTTGGCGCTTCTTGTTCAGCAAGGTTATTGTCTAGTTTATTAGACTGAAGAAACGCGTTCCCAAACTGGGATATCTGTAGTATCGTAAATGATGCGGAGCGGATTTTAACAGCATCAAGCTCTTGAATATACTGTTGAAGGAGCTTATTGACTTCTTCTTTGAATATATCAAATGCAGGCTCGTGATACTTTGTCCAGTCAGGAATAACGTGGTTATAATGTCGGGAAGTGATGAATTTTAGTACTCGGCTGACGAAATTTCCAACGTTCTTTAGAAGAAGATTATTATTGCAGCTGATGAATGAGTCCCAAGTAAACTCGGTATCGCCGGTTTCTGGCCGATGAGATAATAAGAAGTAGCGCCAAATATCAGATGGAACACCAGTGTCTCGGGCAGAGTCTCCAAAAACACCAATCCCACGGGATTTTGAGAACTTGCCCCCTTCATAGGTAAGATAGTCTGTGGTAGAAAGGGTTTGTAATTTGGTCCAAGTGTCATGGGTACCAATCTGAGAACTAGGGAATATCACCGAGTGAAAGACAACGTTGTCTTTCCCAATGAATTGATAGAGCTGGACATCATCAGGGTTCCGCCACCATTTCTCCCAGTTCTCTGTGTATGCGGCTGTAATGGAGATATACCCAATACAAGCATCAAACCACGTGTAAATAACTTTGTTTTCGTATCCAGACAAGGGAACTTCTGTTCCCCATTTTATATCCCGGGTGATACTGCGGGGTTGCAATCCTTCCTTTAGCCAAGACGCAGTGATAACCTTGCTATTATTCGACCAGGATCCTGCGCTGGTGGACTCGGCGAAAAAGGTCTCAACCTTAGGTTGTAATTTGTCCAATTCCAAGAATATATGTTTCGTTTCTTTTGTGGTCGGTTTGGCGCCATCAATTTTACAACGAGGGTTCTTCAGTTGCAATGGCTCCAGCAGATGGCCGCAGAGGTCGCATTGATCACCTCGGGCATCGGCATAGCCACAGGTAGGACACTCTCCTTCAACAAACCGATCTGCAAGGAAAGATTTATGCTTCTCGCAGTATAGCTGCGTTGTCATACGTTCGTGTAGGTAGCCATTTTTTTGCAGCTTAAGGAATATGTCTTGCGTTATCGTTGTTTGAAGGTCAGTGGTGGTTCGGCCGAAGATGTCGAAACTGATATTGAACCACTTGTATATGTCGGCATGAATAGCATGGTACTTATCACAAAGCTCTCTGGGGGTACAGTTTTCTACCAAGGCTCGCGCCTCTGCTGTTGTACCATATTCATCCGTCCCTAAGACAACGAGTTAACACAGAGAGCAGCATAAATTGTATACCAGACCTTACCACCAACGTAGAGTGTGTTGATGCCACGTTTCCTGCAGTATCGTGCAAAAACATCTCCGGATAGAACAGATCCAATAATATTTCCTAAATGAGGGACGTTATTTACGAAAGGCAGCGCGCTGGTAACCAAAACATTTCGTTCGCCGGTAACAGGTAGGACTTTCTCGCATCTATCTCTGCGCTCGGCGGAATTCTGCTGTGGCGTGCGGTGCCCAGCTGCAACGGGGGCGCCTCGTATGGCTATGTTGATCGACATTCTGCTCGGAGCTAGAGAGAATTTCTCGTCGACAAAGCTGTTCGTGATTGGGAAATATAATACATTAGTGTTGCGTCACATCACATAAGCGGGCACGGTACTAATTGAGATCCATAACCTATCATTGAGTCCTACGGCCGAAATCGCTGTTTTTATAGTCATAGCTTTGGATGATTTTGTCCAATGCTCGGAATTACGGAATCCGTGAATCCGTAGTGTGAGTCACTCGTGCGGCGACCACCAACAACTTGCAGGGGTTGGCGGACAAAGCCATGTGTGACTTGGCGCGTACCACTTTAACCTGACCGGTTAGGCCACACAGCATCCCAATGCTCCGACCGGGGAAGCCGCCGCCTACCCATCTCGTCCATCCACCCAACCCGACATCTCGCTACGAGAGAACCTTTTCTATTTTTGACACTGGAATGGCGAGCAGAGAACTCATTCCGATAGCCAGAGTGCAGTGGTGGGATGACAAGAGAGTGCAGGTCCTCTGTCCTTGGTGCTCCGAGACACATCACCATGGCTTCACGGGCAGATATGAAGGACAGTTTCGAGTAGCTCATTGTGGCTTGCAACGAATCGGAACATCGGCGTACCACGTTCAATTTGCTATCAGCCCGCCACTTCCAGGCTACGAGATTGACAAGGAACGTTTTCGGTTTATTACGGTTGACGGTCTGGTGAATCAAGAGAATCTGGTACCCAGTGATCAGATTGAGAGGCTTCGGCAGTCGTTTGGAGAACGAGTCGATAAGAGGGCAAAATGGACCAGTGCGACAGAGAAATTGACGATATTTGGAGACTTTCTATTGGACGAGATTACTTGTGTGGTGTCAGAAATGGTGACGGGTAATGTGAGATATGTGAGAAATTATCTTGAGACCTCTCCGGAGGCGCATATTTTTCTTCACGGAGTTGAATCTTGGGTTGGACATCCCAGCGATCTGTCTGTCAGCGATGACGATGGAGCACATTCCACGCAACCCGATGACTACACGTCTGGAAAAACAGCCCTATACATGGCCGCTGCGGAGCAGTATCCCGAGATGGTTCGTCTCCTTCTCACAAAGGGCGCTGATGTCAACGCTGCAGATGTCGACGGCCGCACTCCGCTCATGGAAGCAGCATTTTGGGGCCGGCTGGAGAACGTGCAGATCCTTTTACAGCACGGCGCAGACAAATCGCTACATTGCATTTGTGACGGCAGCCTCCGACTCGCGGCAGACTTCGCCAGGCCGACAAAGAGAAATACAAAGGCTCGATGGATGCGTGCAGGTGGTTCGACTGGCAAGCCTATATACAAGGAGGACTCGTATGCCCGGGACCTCGACCGCGAGCACATCGTCCGGCTGTTAGATGATGAAGCGCCAAGCCATCAGCCTCCGCAGTTACGGGGGTTCACGTTTGAGCCTAGTAGGAGACAGAATCACTTGCTTGTCTCATTGACGACTCAGTTCAGCCTACCGAGCGAATGGAAAACCGTTGCTAGCCTGCATCGCGGGCAAGGATTCACAGATGTTGCGGCCATGAGTGGTTGGGGTCATGGAAAGGGTGAAGTGATACATATCGCTGGTCGAGAGTGGACAACTGAGGTGTTCAAATTATGTGCGCTGCTTGAGTTTGAGCTTCAACCGAATACGTATGATCATGGAGTGGATGGTCAGTGGGAAGCATGCCATGCAGAGAAGCAGCTGATTGCATATTTTGTTCATCGGCACATGTTTCTTGAGACAGAGATCCGGGTGCCAAGAGAAGAAGATCTTGATAATACGGACCTGCTTGGGCAATTGGCAATGGGAGAGTTGACGGAAGACATGGTTGCGCAGCGACAGTTAGAGGAGGAGCAAAAGGAGGAGGCGAGGGAGAAGCAGCTGAAACTCAGGAAGTTGTGGGAGATTCGGCCGAAAATATCAGTGAGAGAAGCCGTTATTATGGTGAGCAGACCTGTCTGCAGTGAGTGTAAGCGTTTTGTTGCTCATATAAATGAGAGATGGAAGCTGGCGTTGAGGGTGCGACATCGTTGCTTAGATGACGAATGCCGCGAGTGCTCGACGTGATTGAGTGTGATCACAACGGATATGTCAAGTTGGAAATGAAACTGCAAGTAACAGAGATTTTAGTTTTGCGTTCGATGCAACCTTGTGGTTTTGATGTACTAGCATTTCAAGGTGGTATGAGGGACGGCTTAAACAAGAATGCGTCTTCAGTTTCACATATGTGGAAGAGATGCTGACAATGAGGCCGTTTTCACAGGGGAGCTACATACTTTGCCAACGCTCCGAGCTTATTAATATGATTTTCTGCCCCTTCGCTGACCCATTATTACTTTGTCTCCCCATCCAGGACACAAAATACACATTCAAGTCTTCGTTGAGTACTGACACGTGAAACCATCACCTCTTGGTTTCTCGCCTGAGATGTGGTGTGGTCACCGCCTTCATCACAGAGGTTCGCGCGTTATGGCCAGTCTATTTGCGGAGACCACATCACCGACCTCTCGTCTCATCCCTTGGTTTGCGACCTCCTTTGCTACTCTTGATCAGTGTGTGTGCTCGTCTCTTTCGTCGTCGGCAGCAAAAATGTATCGGTGCACCCTGGAACTGCAATTGATACGTTTCGACCCCATCAATGACCACGCATTTTAATGCAGCGTTTTGCAAAAGCCACTCCCCGAAGGAGGCTGTTGACACTATACTGCAATCTGAACCCTTATTGTCCAGACAGACCGTGGGAGGCTGGTGTGCTGAGCGGACTGGCGATCTGCGGCCATTCATGCAATCGCGACATGCCTCCCGCAGAGCAAGGCATAGAGTCCAGGCCAGGGGTCGTCAAATTTGCTCTGTGGTGAGCCGCTTTCCGACGTTTGTGTGCCCTAGCCGCTTTCTCGTCGATATTGTCAACCGGAGGGCTGTCAAAACTGCTTGCGGAAGGAGACCGCTTCGTTGTACGTTCTTTGCTGTAGCCGCCATCCTCGCCGTCAGTATCGCTGGAGCTCCCGTCATTGTTGTAGTCGTCGTCGTCGTCGCCATCATTCCCACACTCGCTGTCGCTACTGCTGTCGCTGCTGCTGTCTTTGTCACCATCATCGGTGGCCTTGCCGTCGCCATCGATAGAGGCTGAGTCGTTCTGGCTGGCAGTCCCATGTGGCTGAGTACGTCGCGGCAGCCCGTTGGCCCCTCGGGTTCACGATTGTCACAATGACTCGACAGTGGCTCAATGGCGTCCTCCGTCTGCCCATGGTTCTTCTGTTCAGCTATTTCGCGGAAGGATGTACCCGGTGAGTGCTGATTGGAGTCTGCCTCATCTTTTCGCCCTTGCCTTGGCGGGACAGAGGTAGTGAGAAGAGTAGGGGAAAGTGAGCGCTGTACAGGTGCTTCCAAGTGATCATCCAGTTCAGAACCGAACTAAAGGGCTCGCGGTGTATTAGAGACAGTTGTTATGTGTTGTGACGCAACACCATACCTACTATTCATGTGATCACATGATTACAGCGGGATCCTACACAGCAGCTGCGAAACTGACCGACTCATCAGTTGGGGCCATGGGCCGTGGTACTCTCACAAAGCTCGAGCCTGTCATAACACCAAAGCAAATCCAGTAAGGGTAAGGGTAGAATAAAGAGATGGATGAAGTGCTGGAAATAGTACAACGAAGGGGTCGCTGGACGTGGAATCAATTCCGCAGCCCCCGCATCTCTCTGGCCACCTCGTTCCGCCATGTTGGGTAGGTTGGTTCGTTCCACTCTCTTCACATCGAGCTGGAACACTCCACCAGCGACATGGATGGCATGACGTCCCGATCCGCTACTTTGAGCTCGTTGGTTCGTCTGCCGCGTTCAATGTCGAGTACCAAATGCTGGTGGTGCATATGCATTCTTGACAGGCAACTCCTCCCCCCCCAGAACCGAGCTGACTCCTGTCCTGTCGCTTGGGTTTAGCTTCCCAGCGTCGGCAAGATTCGGATCGAGGGCATGAAAGAGCCAATGGGCGCATGGATCTCTGTTGGACCGCGTGTCGCGCACATATTCGGTTTCCTTCGGCAGCCGGCACTCCAGGGATATCACGGAGCAAAGTCCAAAAGCGGCCTTGTCGCCCTACCATGACCAACAAGTCTCATGGCTGCCGGTGATCCGTGAGGCCACGCATCGCGCCGAGTCCTGATTAGGCAACTGTCTGAAAATAGCCAACAACTCGCAACAGAAATCAGGGCAAGGCAACGTCTGCGCACACTTCTGAGCATATGAGCCCACAATGGGCGTCCGCCGCCTGTCTCACAGAGCGGAGCGTTCGGCTTCCGTCCTCAGAAACAAGCCGCCAATAAGACTCCTTTCGCTGTCGTTTCACAAATGGACATCTGTCAGGAAGAATGCACAGCTTGCTTGCTGAACGAGATTCGCGTTCAAACTTGCACATTTCAGGTACGTCGAGGTCCATTGGCCATGCGTGATTCGTGGTCTGATAGTTGGAAATCAGCGACAAGTCTTGACCATGTGTTCGAGACTGCAACAACGTCTCGGAGACCATGACCAAAGAATGTGTCATGTCGACTCAGATGGCCAAGATCAGCATCGCTACGTGCCCAGCGTCAGGGTGTTGTCAGATCGATCTTTGCATACTTGTCCCCTCGACGACTGCACCGGGCCAAGCTCTTCGTACCACAGGCTCTCTGATCTCATCCGCCATTTCGGTAAACGTATGTTGCTGGGCTGTCTCGTAGATGCATCCAATATAACACAACTTGCTTTAGACTGCTCTTGCGACGAGAAATGCGTACGCTGCCACAGGAACTTTGTTAGACTCAATCAGTTCTGGCAACACAAATGCGCCATCAAGATGCCCACAGAGGAGGTCAAGCAACAAAGCAAAAGGATGCGCATCAAGGCCGAATTCGAACTCAACAGGGCCATTTGGAGGAAGAGAAGAGCAGCCACGGCGAAGAGCAACACGTTGCCACCCGGAAAAAGGCAGCGAGTGGTGGAATCGATGCCCGGCGATGTGGCTCAGCTTTCGCCGAGATCCCTGGACAGCCAAGATCTGCCTGATTCAACAACACGCCCTGACCCTGCTGATCAGACGTGTCTGCAGACCGAATCAACGTCGACCTGGTCCGAGTTGGCTGGGTATGGACCTGCTCCCCTTTGGTCATCAGATGCATTGGCGTTGGACCATTTTGTTGGCGGCGAAATGACGTTTCCGCCTTGGGTACAGCCTACAGAGTTTGGGAGTGGCGGGCCAGACACATCATCCATCGAGAATGCTGCCCTGCCAACACATCCGAAACCGACGAGTCAGGCTCGGGGCCATGACATGTCAACAATCAATTGGCTTTGATTGTAATTATCAGTTCGTGTACGCTGATTTAGAGCCATGAGCGATCGATGACGCAACGATTTAAGCAAAAAAAAAAAAACGAGGAGAAATGGTGTAAAGACACGTTACATGGGAGCAATTGGCTAAGTATTACCTGTTTACAAATAGGAATGACACCGACGTAACCTAGAATTAGATGCATAGGTGCAATAGCGTCAACATGCAATCAATCATGAGAAACTTCACCTGGATGCTGGAGGTACTTGGAGCTGCTCGTAAGCCATCTGTGTTGCTGTCCGACCATCTGTGCTGCTCGTGAACCAACGGCGCTCTCGTGCTCGTCAACCATCTATGCTGCTAGTCAACCATCTGTGCTGCTCGTCAACACTCTGTGCTGTTCGTCAACCTCTTGTGCTGCCTATTAACTATCTATGCTGCTCGTTAATACTCTGTGCTATTCGTTAACCTCTTGTGCTGCTCGTATGCCATCTGTGTTGCTGTCCGACCATCTGTGCTGCTCGTGAACCAACGGCGCTGCTCGTCAACACTCTGTGCTGCTAGTCAAATATCTGTACTGCTCGTCAACACTCTGTGCTGTTCGTCAACCTCTTGTGCGGCCTATTAACCATCTGTGTGGCTCGTCGAATATCTGTGCTGCTCGTTAACCTGTTGTGCGGCCTATCAACCATCTGTGCGGCTCGTCGAATATCTGTGCTGCTCGTCAACACTCTGTGCTGCTCGTCAACCTCTTGTGCTGCCTGTCAACCATCTATGCTGCTAGTCAAATATCTGTGCTGCTCGTCAACACTCTGTGCTGTTCGTCAACCTCTTGTACTGCCTGTCAACCATCTGTGCGGCTCGTCAACCATCTGTGACCCAGATATTTATATACACTTACAAGTAGGTCATCATCACCCAACTCACCACTTACAGTGCCGCCACCGTGTCAAGCACAGCCCACCAAGACGGCGAAGGCCATATTTGTGCCGCGTCCCACCAGCCCAGCCACAGATGAGTGACACACAGACTCGTCCAAGAATGTCCTGGCGCAATCATGCCCGCCACCACCTCCAAGCAGCGCTCGCCATCGGACTTTTGGGTTCCAGCGCCACATGCGACGAGAGCTTGTTTGGTTTCCGTGACTTCAAGTCGGTCACCTCCCCACAGGCGACTTGTACTCTAAAATCATCCCGTCTCGGCCTCGCGTCTCGGCCACAGGCCGACACGGCGGCTAAGCCCGGGTGTACCGGAGATAATGCACGTCAATGTCGCCGTGGCTTACTGTCCATGTGTATGTACCCCGTGACTGCTGCTCTGCATGGACGGTTGTGGAAAACATGCAGATGCCGATGCCGAGCGGCTCGGCTCGGCCCCCGCCATGTGACATGCGTGACGGATCTCATGAGTGAACCATGTCAGAGTAGGGAGATGTGTAAAATGGGTTCACAGGTGGGACTTATCAGCATAGAAAGATGGGTCTCTTGACATTTTGCTCATGCAACAATACGTGGTGAGCCACGAGACCGAATGCCCCCTGCTGTAGACGCTGCTGCAGACCCTCAATTCCGTGCGCATGCCCACCATTTGTCGGCATCATCACCACCACCACCACCATGACATGTGCTCATCGTTTGCCCACCAACAAGTACATGGGGTACTCATCCGGTGACCATTCGGCCTTTTCCTTGGTCAAGCGAAATCCCTTGTCCTGCAATAGAGCCTCCGCCTCAGACAAGTTGTTCAGCCGATCGCATATTTCAAGAGCGACATTCTGAAGCATCTCCCAGTGGACCTGATCCAAGCCCTTCAATACGTCAAGCTCGGCGCCCTCGACGTCGATTTTGAGCAGATCAATGCGCTTCAGGTCGGTCACCTGGTGCAAGAACTCCGATAGTCGCTTGATCGGGATCTGCACCTGCTCGCTCTTGCTTAGCGCCTTGGCAATGAAATGATCCTCCTCGACCAGGCGCAGTATGCTGTCCTTCTCGTCGTTGTGCAGCGTCGAGTTGCCGGGCATGTCGGGATAGAAGGTGAGAGTCTGCTCCGAGTCTTGACTGCCGAGGCCGCATCGGTGCAGTGTCACGCCCGTGATCTTGTGCAGTTCCAGGTTGCGCTGGAAGATGCTGGAGGTGACCGGCGCGGGCTCAAACGCCATGATGCGCGCCTGCGGATACTTCTGCTTCATGTAGATGCTCGCGAGCCCAATGTTGCCTCCGGCGTCGACGATGAAGGCGTCGGATGGAAGGGTGGCCACGTCGTAACATCGGTCTTGAAAGATCTCCTTGTAGATAAATTTGGCTTCCCACGCGGCTCCTGTCCCGGCGTAGAAGGAGAAGCCGTCCTCCATGTCGAGCTTCGACATTTCGAGCGCCATCGTGATACGAAGAAGAAGGTGATGCGCGGCAGAGTAGTCTAGGCCTTTTTAAAATGAAAATGAAACCCGCGTGAAGAAGGTGAATGCGTCGCAGAGCGCTCAACGCTCGGGCACAGGAAGGAAAGAAACGTAGCTCTCGAGATGTTTATAGATCAAATCGTGTTGCTTGTAAGCGAGATGGGCTGTGCACGGATCACCTGCTGATGCCCTCGGGAGTCAAAAGCGCCGCTTTCGTGTCAATGCCATAAGACCCTTGAGCTGGGCTCGGTGTCTTCGGATTTGCGTCACCAACGAAGAGCGCGAGCCTGCTTATAAAGCATTGATTAATCGGCCTTGGTCGGCACGAAGCGAATACCGACGACCCTGTCCCGTAGCATCATCCCATGCAGACCGATGTAACCCTCCATTATGGATGAAGGACGTCCCAGCGCGTGCCAAAGAGTGCTCCAGTGACAGGTCCAAATGCACTCACTCGAAAAAGAAACAGACGACAAACAAGATCGACGTGGCAGATGCCAAGCAATGTCTCTTTCGTGAAGATGAGCCGGCATGCCGCTCATATGTCCCCTATCAACATCGGCCGGGGCGGCACGAAACCAGTGAATCCAACGGACCAATCCAATCCCAGACTTCGATGAGCACGCACCTCCTGCTTGCCAAGCCCCTGTCATGAGTTTAAATGGGTCTGGCAGGATATGCTGTACAACAATAGGCGCATCGTACTGTCTTCTGAGATGCCAACCGGGTCACTATCGCGCTGACGCCAGGATGACGAAGGACCATGAGGATACATCAAGTTGCGAAGGGAAAGCTCGAGCTCGTCGGACTGGGTGCTGGCCGCGCGGTTGACTTCTTGTCCGAGAAGCGGCGACGGAAAGGTTGGACTTGATCACACCGGAGGCCTGCCGCGCGGTTGACACCTCCTTCTCCGACAAAGGCGACCTTTCGAGTGGATATCGACCATTGGCAGTTGACCCCTGCGAAGATCAGGTAAGGCCCGTCGCGGGGCTCGACCAGTGAGTTGCGTTGCTTTATTTCCAAGATTGTGTCATCATATTGCGCTTGGGCCCGGCTTATTGATCCAAGTCCGTCCGAGGCCAGGGCATAGTACGTCCTAAGCCAGGGCATAAATACCCATCTACGACGCGTTCGAGTTGCAAATGGGTAGAATCCGTATGCTCATAGAGAAGATTGACTTTGTCCATCCTGCGGCAACTCTCAAACGTGATCCGAATTGTCTGTTGTCTCCTACTTTCAAGAAAACTTTGCGTCTCGTTGCGCCGTCAGAATGGCTATCTCGAATGGTGCTCCAAGGGAGCACGCCAAGGCCGACAAGACAAAACTCCAAGTCCTGGTGTGCGCCTCGCCCTTCACCGGCCACACGATGCCGATGATCAACATCGCTGAGCAATTAATATGGCGTGGGTTCAATGTGGCCTTCATTGCGGGCGAAGAGTTTCGCAAAGAAATCGACAACATTGGCGCCAAGTTCCTCATGACCTGCCCTTTTGAGGACTTTGGACCTATTCAGGAAAAGGCCAAGTCCATGCCGGAACCCGCGAGGTTTACGTTTCTATGTACAAGGTTGTTCACCGAGCCAATCGCTCCACGCATGCGAGTGTTGAGCGACGCATTGGAGGCTTTGAAGCGGAGCGAACCGTCCCACGACATCATAGTCTTGACAGAGTCTTTCTTTTGTGGCCATGAACCGCTTTATTTGGGCGCGCCGCTGCCGAAGGGCTTGGCGAAGCGGCCCAAGATCGTCAATATACATGCGGTTCCGTATAGCATCACGAGTCGAGACACGGCTCCGTTCATGACGGCCATCATTCCCGACGGCAAGGAGGAGAGCCGAGAAATGTATCGGCTGGAGTACCAAAAGGCAGCGAGTGGTGTGTGGGCCGAGGCAATGGCCACTCGCCTCAAGACGCTCACTGAACTTGGCTGCAGAGAAGCTAAAAGCCTCCCCCTGTTTGATGCCTTCCCGACCATGGCCGACCTCACGCTGCAGATGTGTCCACCGAGCCTCGAGTACAGAAGATCCGACTTCCATCCCAGAGTCAGGTTTGCCGGCGCTCTGGGTCCTCGTCTCTCGAAGAAGCCCTTCGTCCCTCCCGCCTTCTGGGACGACGTGACTCGCGGCGACCGAAAGGTCATTGTGGTGACGCAGGGCACCGTGGCTGTGGACTATTCGCAGCTGATCATCCCGACACTGAAGACCCTATCGCACCGCTCTGACATGATCGTGGTGGCCATATTGGGCGTTAAGGGCGCCAGTCTCCCGCCAGACGTGGTGCCAACAAACGCGCACGTTGTGGACTTCCTGTCCTACGATGCTGTCTTGCCTCATGCTTCCGTCTTCGTCATGAACGCCGGTTATGGCGGATTTATCCACGGCGTGATGAACGGCGCGCCCATGGTGATGGCCGGCACGTCGGAAGAGAAGCCAGAGGTGGCGAATCGAGGAGAATATGCTGGTGTTGCCATCAATTTGAGGACTGCAACCCCATCAGAGCAGCAGCTGACCCAGGCTGTGGACACAATCCTCAGCGACAACAGATACAAGGAGCGCGTCATGGCCATCAAGAAGGAGAACGAAGACATGAAAGCCATGGACAGCGTCGAGCGAGCAATCTTGGAAATGGCAGCCACGGACAGTGTTGACAAGCTGGCATAAGCAGCTGTAATGATGATGTACGATGAACACTCCCACACGTTAATCAGATTGTGCTATTGTGAATGAAACTGGGGCATGCAGACACTGTACAGGCACAACTGAATGAGCTGCGTACAGCATCAATCATTTGGAGACGCATGCAAGACAGACTCACTGGCATTTTGTCTCAACGAGGCAGCACGCCACCAGAAGCCACGCCACCGGAGCCCGTACTGGATACCATCAAGCGGCCCAGCAGTCAACGAGGGCAAAGCATCGTGCAAAATGGTGTTTTTGGCTTCGCCGATCGGGCAACAGGCGGGGTAAGGGGTAAGGAGAAGAGTTTCCAGATCCGCCCTCGATCAAGTTCGTGTTGATGGACTCATTTCTGAGCTCGCTGCCCCGACAGTTTTTTTGGAGTGAAGACGTGTGAGGACGGGAGAGCAGATGGTGCCAGGCCTCTTTTCCTATTTTGCGAAACCGAGCTGAGAGTCTGATGGTGGATATCCGGGCGGATCAACCTGGCTCATCGAGCTTGACTGTGTACACAAACAGAAGCTACCCTCATGCTTCGTCTGGTGCCGGAAGTGTGCATAAACCCTGGGCGAGCAACCAGCCTCAATGCTGATGAAAGAATCAAGTCACGGGGTAGTTGCCCATGTGGGCCGCGCCTTCTCCAACAGACACTACCAGCAACTGGCTTCAACCTCTGGTCCCTTGCATCCCATTGAAGCAGCACAAGCTGTCGTGCGCCGTCTGTGCTGCTCACCTTTTGCCCTCCTTGCTCTTTCCATGTCTTGACCGGACCATGTGCACATTTGACCTGTGTTTTGTTGCAGGAGAGAGTGGCTCTTGGACCCTGAGCCGTAGGTAGTAGAGATGCACAGCACATCAAGGCATTGTCATAGGGACAACCTGATAATACAGTCACGCACGTCTTAACATTTCGATGCTGTTCGAGTTCTGCAAGCAACTATAGTCAACCGGCACGCGATCAACGACGAGTCCGAAAAGAAAGCTCACTGACTGGCCACTCGTACTTCCATCGATCGTACACGCCAACATAACATCGACTCCAGATACAAGCCCAGACAAGCTGTCCATCGCATCCGACAAACCAATCTCCACGCCCTAGCTGTCTCCCTCCTGCGGCAAGACTTCATCGTCGTCACGCAGTCGTTTGCTGAGCTTATTCCACCTCGACTGTCCCTGCTCTTCAGCACATCTGAGCTCATCCAAGTCCCGCAGGAGCTTCTTGTATTGACCCGGTGGCAGGGACATGGCATCAGACACGCACGAGACGGTTTGCGTCCACGGCGCCATGTCTTCACGCGCAACAAGTCGCACATAGCGAAAGGTGGCCACGGCACGTCCTTCGACGTTCCCGTCGTCATCGGCGTCGTCGTCATCGTAGACGCGCACTTCAAAATCGAGCGCTTCGTTCGATGGAGTCCGCAGCGCCTTGGACACGTCTCGGAGCGAGGTGAGGCCCCATAGACGATGCAACTGTGCTTGCTGGCCTGTGTCGTGCATTCGTCCCGGCACGTGCCGCTCCAGCATGGTGAGCAGGAGAGGGTCATTCGGCTTGCTTGATGAGTGCTCGTCCAAGGCCAACGACGAGTGGCGTGTGATGGGACGCAGGTCATTGGCCATGCTCGGCGTGCCATCGATCATGTCGGGCTCCAGCAGCCAGAGAATGCTCACAAGCTTCTTTGCTTCCAAGAGCGACAGACTTCCATTAGCAGGTTGCATGGACACATTGAAGCGGCAGTTCGGGGTCATGTCGAAGTGGACGCTCGTCTCCAGTGCCTGGATACATTGCTGCGTCGTTGCCAGCGACTCCGCCACCGTCCCATTCATGAGGGCGCTCCGTAATTTGAAGGCGTGCCAGTCGTGGCGTCCGTCGTCGCCATCAGAAGTGATGGAGCATGGTTGGAGAATATGAGCGTCGAAGCGTGCCGATTGCCACGATCTTCCCGTGGTGTGTTCCTCGTTGAGGCGTATGATGACTGGCCCGTGCTCTTCTCTGAGTACTTGCTGGCATTGACGCGCGATCTCCAATTTGGCGTCATCGGCTTGGGACGTGCACGTCCATCGATGGACCGCATCATCAGCCACGTCGTTCTCATCAATATGCTCTCGTTGCTGTGCAACAAAGAACTCGACTTCAAGGCCGTACTTCTTCTCGGTGCGCTTCATTGTGGTATGCATCTCGACGCTTGCGTCCGGCAAAGATCATGTCCGCATCCAGATGCACAACCAAGAGCATTTATATATAAAGCCCCCCTGCACGTGAGGTGAGTCTGTGCGTTGAGAGTCATGGGTTCTGCCATGGTTATTTGGGTATGGGCAAACGCTCATCTCGTATTCAGCGCGCCTTGTCAAACGCTCACTCGAAATTTCGTCTAGTGAACCTGATTGGTGTCTTCCGTGTGCCTCGGGCAATCGAGGGGGGCGCCGCCATTCACTGACCCTTCTCGTTCACCGCTGTGCGTGAATGAAGCTGTTGGAACAGGAGGCGGATACGAACCGCCGAGTATCCATGACGCTGCGTGAGTGACTGCAGTCGCACAAAGGCCTGCAGATCACCAATCACACCACGGCTCAGGTGGGCGCCAAGCGATGGGTTCCTGGAACTTTGTCGCACGTACCGAGACCGCCGCATCGGTGTTGCATGTTTGACTGAGACACTTCTGTTCCAGGTAAGCTGAAGGTCGCATATCGCGCGTGGTCCCATGTCTGACCGATCTGCAAGGTGGCAGTGGTGGACAACAGCACGCACCGTTGATGCTTGCCCGGTCGGTGCCCGTATCACAGCACGACTGAACCACCCCTGGACAATCAAGCAGTGCATTCATCCCCTTCCGACACGCCCCTCATCTGTTCGGTTAAGCGGCACGGTGCCGTAGTACGTCACTTTGGTCATGCAGCCATACCCTGCCTCAAGCAGGTATTCTTGCTGAACCTTCTTGGCCTGTGTGCTTGAGCCCACGCTGCTCACAATGACCTTTTGGGGGAACGTCTTACACTACCGCAGTGACTGTCTTGATACGAATGGTTTCCTAAAGTACACTGGTAGCTATACATTTGTAGATTCCCTGTGACTGCCCTGATATGATGGGTTTCTTTTACTTGTAGCTATACATTCGTAGGTTCTGCAGCGACTGCCCGATACAATGGACTGATGGCTATACTTTGGTGGGTTCGAGATCATTCGGCGGCTGACCGACTGACCTCGCGATGCTGCCGTGACTCACCCAGACTAACCAGCTGACCGACCTTGCGGAACCTCTGTGACTAATCCAACTGGACCGACCGACCGACCGACCGACCGACTGAAAAGGTTGGACGTTTGGATGAATGCTGTCTAATCAGACTGACTAGCTAAGCTAGTTGTGTTATCAAGACTGATACGTTTGACAGATCCGTCGGAAGATGCCTTCGAGTAGGTGAATCTGACCGAGCCTCAGTGACCATGACCAGCAACCAGTGGCGTTCAGAGACCTGCCACCAGAAAAAGATGTGCGTGCGCAATCATCACCTCGTTGACGCATACACCATCACTGCGGCCAAGGCTTCCTCGCCTTCCTCTTGGTCTGCCGTCTCAATAACCAGACCTGTTTCCGCTGCCCCAGGCTCTTGACCGACGAAATGATCTTGCCGCTCTTGAGAACGAATATAGTCACCAGCACCGTGGGCACGGCACATGCCCAACTAGAACGGCGGGAAACCAGGTCAGTGTACGATGACTCAATCAACGTCCAGCATGACTCGCTGCGCCGCCACGGTTTCCAGACTCCTGGAGCAGGGAGAAGAAACTCACAAGTACCAGATGGGATGGTGAATGTCGGGAAAACTCTCTTCCACAAAGTTCATGCCAAAGAACCCCGTCATGAAGCTGAGGGGCATGAAGATGATGGTCACCATGGTCAGCTGCGTCATGGATCGAGACTGGCTAGCTGATATGGTGTTGAAGATCAGGCTGATGAGGTTATCGGAAGACTGCTTCAACTGCTGTAGCTGCTCGGTGATGACGATGCAATGGTCCAGAACGTCGCCCAGGTACGTGTGGGTGATGGGCGAGATGACGACGCCGCCGCCGCCATCGGGCACTTTCCGGCGTGTGTTTAGCTTCGGATCTGGCAATGTTGTGCGGTGGTCCCGCAGGCCCTTGACGAGGCCTTCGATGGGGTTGAGGAATCGGAGCATCTTGTTGATCTCGCTGATGCAAATGTAGAGCTGACGACACTGCGTGATGCTGGGCGACGTCAGGACGTCAAGCTCCAAGTCGGCGAGGAAATCGTTGTAAACGGCCGCTAGGGGAAGGGCTAGGTCGATGATGGCGTCGATGATGGCCTGTACGAGCAGAGAAGCGTCGCAAGATGCTCGGAGCGTCGTGCCGGGCGTGCTGAGTCGAGTGATGATGGGACGCTCCACGCCGCCGGCCGAGAGCTCGAAGAAGGAGATGACGGTATTGTCGTTTGTCAGGAAAATGGACACCTGCTCGGCCGACACGGCCATTTTGTACTTGGCCAGGGAGGAATGCTGTTCCATGAAGGTGATGCGCGCCTCGTTCCCCGACGCATGATAGCGCTGCAGGGAACGCAGCATGGACGTCTCCTGGAGTATGGATCCGTCAGACAAGATCGGTCTACCGTTGGCATCCCGAACATAGTGCTCGGCATCGACCACGCTCGGGCGGTGTGCCCTGCGGCCCGGTCCACCGAAGAGACGGCTCGACAGCCACGGCTTTGACCGCGCGCTGCTCACCAAGGCGTTGGGACTGTCCTCACCATCCACTATCTGAACCAGTTTCTGCAGTGTCATGATGATGAAGGCGTGATTCGGATACCTGCGTCAAGTTCGGAGCCATTGTCAGACACTTGGTCTCGAGATGTTGATGGCATGGCATGGCTCATGAGATGTCGGTGAGACAGTTGGCGCAACAACTCACCAATCCACCTTGGTTCGATTCCGCACATTCATGATGTCTTCCAAAGCAAGCTTGTGGAGACCTTTCTGGGCACCCACAGCCTGGATGACGTCCCAGCTGAGTCCGTTTATATTGATCCATCGACATCTGGCCCAGCTCTCCATAGTAGGGTGAGAAGCCAGAAAGGCAATAAAGGTTTCGTTGTCGAACCGTTTTGTCGCCAGATGGTCGGGTGAGAAGTCCACGACGGTGATGTCGCAATCAGCCCTCAGCGTGGGCATGGACGCGTGGCCGCCATCGGGCAGTTTGGGATCGAAGCCTGGTTCCGAGCCGGGCTGCCAGCCGTCGGGCAGGCCGTATGTTTGGAACTCGTCGCAGTCGTCATCGATGGCCTTGAAGGTGACGGGCCGCGTGCCACGGTGTCTGAGCGCGGCTGAATTGCGATAGATTTCCGTGTCGGACCTGGTTGATCGGTTTCCTTGGTCGGCAAACAGAAGGCGCGGAGCGTTCAAAGCAGCCTGCGACGAGATGAGATGGCCGGCGGCAGGACTCGATGCGTCTCCGTCCAGAGCCTGAGGCGCAGGCTCGAGGCCCAACGAGAGGGCCGCGTCCTTGTCGGGCAAAGCCATGGCGTCGCTCGTCGACGATGATCATGATGCTGAATGGGCATACAACGAGTGCTATAAGGGTCCGGCAACATTGCCGCATGTGACCATGTCAACCGTTTTTTTTTTTCCCGTGGCCCTAGTTTGCCGAGTCTCGCTCATGAGGCCATGGCATGCATGATGCTGCATGGTTGCGTTGGTAGTGGGTAGGCATCTTATCTTGGTGGAACAGCTTATGTAGATTGAATGGCAGAAGTTGGCCGATTGCGCTGTGCGACTTGTTGATGCCCAGCGGACTTGTGACAGTCGTGTGGGCAATAATGCGTGCTCGACGAGGCAATGTGCGTGTGTGTGTATGTCGTCAACTCTCAGGCACCGGCGTTGGCATGCTTCGCCACGACAGTGTGGCCGGCGTACCAGACAGACCCTATCTCACGAATGAGCCGATAGTGATGAGGTGATGTGCCATTTCCTGCTCGATGCAGCGCAGCGCAGCGCAGCGTGCATCATGTGGCCTCGCACTCGCTGGGCGTACACGATTGAGAACCTTTGTCGCGCGCCCTCCCCGATCTTTGTTCGCATGATGGTCGAGTTGTACCGCATCATGACAAGTCTTGGCTGCCTCTCGACGGGATCTGCTCAGCCGGTAGGAAACGGAAGGGTCTGGCGTCTGGCTGAAGGCACATGCCGCCTGAGAAGAAGCTGATCTTGACCATCAGTGACGAAAGAAGTGGGAAGAGAGAGGGCAGAAACAGAAAGTGTTGACGGCCCCGTTGATAATGATGGCACAGTGGGGCCACAGGTGACGCCGAGGGAAATGCACTCTGGCAGACATCACATCAATTTCTTCTTGGTTCAATTCCTGTCATCAATGCGAGAGAAGGCGAATGCATCGATGGCCTCCCCTCCATGGGACCGTGACGCTTGCTGCTCAGACTTGACCCGCAGGTGAACCGCCGCCGTGGTTGTACATACATGCAGTACGTACTTCAAGTAAGTACATCAAGCATGGACATGCTGACGGACAGCAGCAGTATCGCGACAGCTGGCTATCGTGGTGACCAGAAGGCAGACAGATACACATGGCAGTCGTTGTCACGATGAAGCATCAAGACCAGCCCGCACGCCATCACGCCACCTCGGGGCCAACGGGTAGAGTCCTCCAGCTTCAACAACGCCCAGCCAGCCAGCTCTGCCAGAACGCCCCGATCTCTGCCGCAACCTCGGCCGCCCTATCCCTCACGACTCCGTGACCAACGTCGGCAAGGACCACGACGTTGTTGAACCCCAGACCGCGGACGTCGGCCTCGGTACACACATCATCCCGCTCCCCAAGCACCACCAGAGACGCCACCCCCGTCCTCGACGCGCCGTCAAACGCATCGTGATTGTCCATGGCGCCCCCATCCCTGATCATGGCCACGACCGACGCCATGTGCCCCGGATGCTCACGCACCTGCCACGCCCTCACAGCCTCGGCCACCACCTCCCCCCTGTTGACCCTCTCCTCCCAATCCCGCGGGACGACAATATCACCCCCCTCCCCCTCCAAGAACTCCATGACCCATCGCCTCGCCGCGTCGCCATCCCCGCCACGCAACCGAGCCAGCCCTGCCGCCGGAAACGCCTCGGAGCGAATCATGCCCGCGGGCGCCACGAGCGTGAAGCTTCGCACCTTGCCAGACTTCACGGCCACGTACCCCGCCGTCAGCATAGCCCCGAACGAGTACCCGACAAGATGCGCCGCCGGCCACCCAAGCCGTTCCAGCAGCGCGTCCACCAACTCGTGGAACAGGCCCGGCGAGTGTGCCACCAGCGGCGTGTCGCTGAGCCCGTGCCCCCAAAGATCGACCAGCACGAGCCTTGCACCCGGGAACGAACGCTGCAGGGCCCCAGCGAGCGGCAGCATTCCCAACGCCGGTGTCTGGACGCCATGAAGGACCAGGACCCGATCAATGGGCCCATCATCGGCCAAGCAACTCCCTCGTGTCAGCTCATAATACGCCGCCTTTCCGATGCGTGTCCTCAGGTACTGCGCGGGGGGGAGCAGCGCGCCAAACGTATCCGTGAAGGCCGCTTCGCTCGGCCCAGGGATGGCATCTTGAACGACGGGAGCTGCTGGCGCGCCTGGCCGTGGGATTTCTGGTCGTTCCCGTGAAGTCGACATTGTTGCCGAGTGGGCAGTGTAGGATGTCACGTCAAAAGTATTCATGCCTGCAACGGTGACTTCATGGTGCCATATGACCCCGAATGCCGCCGCGACAGGAACTAGCTCCATCCGGACAAGCCAACAAATTGTAGCGGCATGGCTGCGTGCTCATGACTACTTTAAGAATGCTGCCCGAAATAGGGGTCCGATTGTCACGGTAGGGTCATATGGGGTAATAAAGGCACAGTCAGTCACAAGACTCGTCGGCTGCGCCTTTTATTACTTCACACCGATGACAGCTTTTTTTTTTACTTGCGCATACTCGTCGCAGTGGGCTGACTATCTTTTTGGGGCCCCGAATGGCCGTCACTCAGGTACCGGTGGGGTGTGGTCAGCCAATAGGACCAATCGATTGAGCCGTCCTTTTATCTTTAGGATTCTAGGTGAAGATCGAAATTTTTTCTTAGGAGTATATAACTAGGTTATGAATATTACTGAAAGCGAACAGAGACAATATTGATTGTTATGGGACTGACCATCTTTTGGAGGCCTGAATGGCGTTAGTCAGGGAGATAGATACCTATAGGCAGGTCAGCTAATCAGATGAGCAGAACAAGCAGTCCTTCTTTCTTTCTATTCCGTATTCAAATAGTGTGCTCAAATTATAGTATGAAGCATTTTGTAAGGCTATAGGGTTCACGTAAAGTGAATAGCTGCAATATTCATCGCGGTCGGACTGTCCAACCCTTCGAGGCCCAAATAGCGTTAGTTAGGTATTCGTAGGCTAGAAGCCATACTTGGTGTCTTTGTTTCTAGGGAAAAATAGCAGTCCGAATGGCACAAAATACATACTAAGTCTATAGAGTTTATTTGGATTGACCTGTAATAGCTAAGAAGAAACACGCCGACTTGCGATACCCACTAATGCCGTTTGGGCCTCGACGAGATGCGCCTCAAACACGACAACCAGCTCCATGCTGCATCGCCTTTTTGCTGTCTATAAGGTGCTAACATTGAACGACTACTGCTGTGGCAGGCCACCGGCCATGACCTACATCTATCAGCCCAATTACTGAGCAGCAGACTGGCACCTTTATGGTGCCTGCACAGATAGCCTAGATAGATTCCTTTCCTCTTAATCAATCTATCTTTCCACTAGAGCACATCTTCGTGACTTTATAACTACTATATATCATGTCCACAGACACCTACACACACACACACACACACACATATATATATATATACTTTACATATACACATACAAGGTCATACGCTCAAACGTAATCCAGCTCTGTGCTGCACCACTCATCTGCCGTCCGCGATACTTGATCCAATGTCCCAACACCACCTGACTGCCATATATCATGTACACACATGAACCAATGTAAATACATTTGTGACACGGTGCCTGCGCAAACGACTCGTCGTCCCCGGTCGACTCAACCGTCTCCTTGCCCGCGTCGGCTTCCTCACCGACTGCGTCACGAACCCTGCTCATTCGTGTCGCATGCAGTCGCCCACAATATCTCTCACACCGAGGCTGATGATGGGGACGATGCAGCGGCCGATATCCTCATCTCATCTCTTACACACCCCCATCCTCTAACATGACAAGCTGCCGACGCAAGCCTGGACAGAGGCACAGCATCATCTTGGTGGCGCAGCACTTTGAATGTCACCTGAAAGGAGCACACCCGACAGGGCAAGATCCGTTACTTCTTCCGTCAGCCATGCTGATTCGACGTAGTGCATATGGACCTATTCGAAAACACATGAAAAACTAATCGTCTCCCTGTCCACGATTTGCCCAATGGTCATGGATCAAAGCGCCAACGCTTTGCATTTTCATGAACCCACCATCTCGTCACAAACGACGCCTCTTCCACCCATTTGGCTGCCTCCATGCCATGACTAGTCTCAATCCTCTGCAGAAAAGTTTCAAAGTCAAACGAGAGCGTGGCATTCTTCTCGCGCGCGTCCTCCTGGAGATCAGTGAACCGCCATTCGACGTCCTTGATGACGGGCACCACTACTCGCCACCTCGGGTAAAGGGCATTTCGGACAGCGATTTGAGCACGGCCAGTGTTCATCACGGTAAACTGCTAGTCCCCTTGACCGGTGTGCGCAGACTCTGTGTGGAGCGGGCGAAGGAGTGATTGTCCCTCGTAATTGTGAGCGAGATCGCGGGCAGCGTCCCTCTGCGGCGGAGACAGCGAGCCCGTCTCTATGAGGAGATCCAGGATCGTCGGTAAGATTGAAATCGAGCTAACAGCTGTTTCAATAGTAATAGGGGGCATTTTGGGGTGCGAGATGATCAGTGGCACGTGAAAGTTGCCAATGTTGGGTTGATAGTAGGGCGTTACGGCGCTCGTTTCGGGCAATGAAAGACCGTGGTCTCCAACGACAACAACCAGTGTTTCATCGCTGACACCCTGATCGTCGAGAATACCCAGGATCTTTCCCAACCATCGATCAACATATCCGATTGTGTTCACATAGCGTGAAAGATCCTCCAGCCGGTCGTTCGGAGCCAGAGGCACGTATGCTTCATCCTCCGGCAGCTGGAATGGATGATGCGTCGTGCTGGTCAAATGAGTGAGAAACAATCGTTCGTTGCGCTCTTTTGCCATCTCGAAAGCATCAACAATGTAATCTTCGACGGCTGATTCCTGCATGCCGTAATAGTTGATGTCGGACAAGTTCACGGCACCGAACTTGGCATCTTCCCTTTCCAGATACTCCTTGGTAACGAGCTCGTCGTTACTGTATCCTAATTTAGGCATCAAAAGGTCTTGTTTGTCGTACAAGTTTGTGACCGACATCATGAATCTGTTGCTCCATTTGTGATGCGCAAAGTCTTTCATGTTTGCAGATGTATCATTGTCATGTTTCAGCGCATTAAAGGCGTTGAAAATATGCGGGAGACAAGGTTGGTAGATGTGCTGCTCGTGCTCCACGTTGAAATCGGCAACTAATGGTGTAATGCCGCAAAGAGTCCCACACATGCTTTTGAGTGTGTAAGTGCTTGTGGTGTGAGCGTTATTGATACTGATGCCTCCACGGACTCTCATCGCCACATGTTCGAAACCGTCGTCCAGGTCACCGGTGAGAAAGTTCGCATTGGGCGTCAGGGTTGCGAACCGCTGTTTCGCTCGCTCGGGCAACGTGTTATTCTCCCACGCCTCTGCCAGCTTTTGCTAAATATGCCCGCCTTTCTTGATGGGGAAAACATCCTTGCGCGTACTTTCCAGCTTCAGCAACATGACATGGCGTATATTAATGTCTGACAGTCCGCGTAGAGGGGGAAGCAGGTCGTCCTCGAAGTTGGAGATCTTCAAAGGATCCCGATTGGCGCAGTAGTGGGAGGCGCCAGGCGCGTACCAGTCTTCGAATCCACCCAATGAGATATTCAAATCATGCAGCCAGTCCCAGTGCAAAGGCATGTCCAAAGCCGTCCGGTTGTCCTACGCCCATCCTATGCCATGGCCGTAGTAAGGGCTCAGATTTTCTAGAGTCGGTGATGAATGCGCGAAATCGATAAATGGCAACAAGATAGAAGTCCAAGACATAAAGATAAGCGAGCTTTCGGGTGGTCTGGCTGCATAAAGGGCGGCTTGCGCAAGTAACATGGCTCCAAGAATGACGTGGAGGGTCAGCCATGCCTTCTTACTCCTGAGCAAAGGACTTTTCCTGGCTTCTTGCCAGCAGCATCTTATGCCTTGATCGCGCTTATCTCGGGTATGGCTCAATTTGTGTTCCTTTTCGGTGTCCATTTCCAATTTTGGGAGATGGTCATACTGCACCATTCCGCCTGAAGTGCACGTGAAGACGAAGTTGATCGGGAAAAGTATCAAATCCAGAGATAATCCTCCAAGGGCAAATGCAACTTCCTGAAGAAGCCACCCGACAGCAGCAACAGAAACGAAAACGAGAACAGCCGTCAAGACTCCGGTGGAAAGCACAGACCAGAAAGACGGGTCACTCACAAGGCCAACGTTGCGCCAATGAAGCTCGGAACCCGCCAGAACAAAGAACGATATGTTGATGGCCGCCAAGAGGTGTAGAGATACGACCATTAAGCATGCCAAGCCGATCGGCAGGAACTGTAGCCAGCCCGGCACCCCGACAAGAGGTCCTTCAATACTGCATAACGTTCGAAGCAATAGCAGAAGCAAAGTATCCTGCGCGAAGAAAGAGAGGCCCCAAGTGAACAGCTTCGAAGGCGGCAGGGCGCCCATATGAGCGTGAATGTGCAGTATCTTGGCGCTGAGTACAGATACCGTGGCAACAGAGAAGATGAATTTTCGATGGACAGAGCGAGGGACAAGGGCACGAAACAATCGCCGACAGGCCGCGGTCAAGTGCCTGTTGCTGAACTGATTCGGCCGAGGGCGAAGCGAGTGACGATGCAGCACTAGCATGACGACAATGTTGCGGGAATGTAATAGTGATTTCGATGTTTTGGTGAAGAAGAAATGGAAATCCAAGTCTTGGGAGTGACGAGTCGTACAGGTCCAGCCGGGAGGGTTGGAAGGATCATTACGCCGCGAGCACTTGCCAGGATAGCACAGGCATAGCGAGGGCAGGACCTGGACGCGCAAGACGACAGGACGTTTCTTTCCCGGGGATCGATGTTTCCTGTCCGAGAAGAAGCCCTGGTTTGTTTTGTCTGATGCAAAAGTCCCGGGAGTTCGCTCGTGGTTCGCGGCGCCTCGGGCACCGCATGGGTCACCACCATGCACATCGCCCGTAGTACATGATTGATTGATAGAAAAAGAATACTTTACTGTACACTGCTTTGTGTCCGCCTGATAAGTACTTTACTGTAGCTAACATTTCGTAATGGCAGTGCTGTCAAATCTCCCAGCAAATACTTGGAAAATATTATCATGTTCAATGATTGAATAGACATATATTTCATCCTGAATGCCTACATTACAATAGAAGTCCAGCTCTCAACGTTTGCAGGTCACGATATGCTGAATCGACTGTACTCAAAGTACTTATCAGGCCGTAAAGAAAACTGCCGGGTAGGACCACGATGCTGGCCCCACCAAAACCCCGCCCCCCCCCCGCCGTTTTGATCTGCCGACGGCCGGGGGCGGCCCCCAATCCGAGCTCACTTCGCATGTCTGTCTGGTCGCATCCTCGCCAATCATCTCCGGTGACGTCCCCTTCTTATCGCGCGGACCCCTCCGACTTTCGCTTCTTTGCCCTACATCGTTCTCTTCTTTCTCCCATCCTTCATTTTCCTCCCATTCCTTCACTGGCTTTTTTCCTGGGCCCTGCAGCTCCCCTCTTTCCTCCTTTTCCACATATGATGACGTCTCGGTCCAATGTCCACGTGTCGCAGCATCCCTGCCTGTCCGCCAAGTTGAGTCAACTGCGCTCCCAGTCGACGAGTTCGCAACAAGTCGCCACCCTTGTCAATGACATTTCCTTGATTCTCGCCTGCGAGGCGCTCGCTACCAACTTGAAACGAATCGATGGTCCAAAGGTGCGTACTCGAAACTGGTAAAGAGCCTGGCGGCCATGTTCTCAAGCTTCTCCCGCTAAGAGAAAGCTTGATAGGACACGACACCCCTCGGTTTCGAATATGCGACCACCACCATCAGCCCCGAAGCCATAAGCATCGTGCCCATATTGCGCTCGGGTCTGGGCATGGTCCAAGGTACTTCCCGAGCGACCGATTCTCGACCACATCCGACACAAATCAGGCTGACTTGCTTCCCTCCCCAACCCAACCCAACCTGATAGCCGTGCAGACCGTCCTGCCTGTCGCAGTCCCCGTCCACCATCTCGGCATGTATCGTGAGCCATCAACTCTAGACCCCGTGGAATACTATAACAATCTGCCTAACCACATCGCAACACCTGGGTCCAGCTCCGTGAGCAAGCTCGCCATTCTGGTCGATCCCGTCATTGCGACAGGCGGGACATGTGCCGCTGCGATCCAGGTCTTGCGCGAGTGGGGAGCCAACAAGATTGTAGTCCTGTCTATCGTAGGGGCTGAGCAGGGAATTCGCAGGGCGGCTGACGAGTGGCCTCAGGGCACGGAGCTTTGGGTTGCGGGAGTCGATCAGAGCTTGACAAATGAAGGCATGTTGCGGCCGGGCTTGGGCGATATTGGCGACCGCTTGTTCTTGACCATTGGCAAGTGACCATATGCGGCATTGTCGCAGAGCAGGAATTTCATCATGTCGTGGTTCACCAAAAAAATTCTGGCATCATCCCGCAATACCAGACAATGAAAACCAGACTCCATCACAATGTGTCCTGCTGGCGGGGGAACGCTTCGTTGTCTGCAAAAGAGAACGTGCCTTTCAAAATGCGCCCTTTTGCCAATCGTGCCTATGGATAGTACACACCGATGAGATCGGTATTGAAGAGGTTGGTGCGCCGTTTTGGCGCGTGGTTTTGGCGCTGGAAACCGAAGACTCGAAGCCGCTGAATAATGAAGCCATTGACGCTGCTGACGCTATCGAAACTGCCAACAGTCATGAAGCTGCTGGCGACGATGAATCTGAACCTGTTCACAATCTCGGAGCTGCCGAAGCTGTTGAATCTGGAGCTGCTGAAGCCGCTGAAGCTACCCATCAGAGAACCCGTCTGCAGCAAAGACAAGGGCCAGAGAATACAAAGCACTCAGCGCTTTAGATTTCCACTGATCACCACGGCAAACTCATGCCGCGACACGTTTCAAACGCGCACCGCTTCGGACGACAGTCCTGGGAGTGTGACCGAGGTCGTTCGGTGTTCACACAATCAAAAATCGCTCCTCCGCCAACAGTGTTTTTTCCTTCCAGCACTCCAAAACCCACGTGTCCCGGATCAATCGCGGTATGGGAGTCCAAGACTGAATCGTGTTCCGCACCTGACTGGCTGCCTGGCTGGCTTGCACTACATCATCGCCCACCAAGACCACGTGTGTGACACGCCTTTCGATCGATTCTGCCACTTGGCCCCCGCCGTATCGAACATAATGGATCATCTTGCTCATGCGCTGCGATCCCGCTCCCGGAACGAGTTGGAAAAAGACCACGCAACGGCAAAACATGAAGCCTCTCATGTGAGTCAGTCCCTTGCCCCGTGACTCCAACTCATTCAAGAAGTCGTCTCCAGCGAAGGGTCTTTGCGCGTCGCTCTTGGGCATTCCTGCGAGAACATCTGTGAGCTCGTCGATCGATGTTTCACGCGCAAAACTGTCTCCATACACATCCGTGTTTTCGGCGGCAACACTCGCCAGCTCCTCGCTCGCGTGAAACAAATGCACCTTTTCGTAGGGCAAGAGGAACGCGGGACATTGCTGCTCGACGCAGTCCCGTATCCACCTGGGCCTGATGATGTCGATGCTCCCGCCTTTGATGAGACTTGCGACTTTGACGACTCTCTTGTCTGCAACGATGATCATGTGCGAGTCTGGCAACGCCTTCTGCGAGATGCGGCCGCCATTTTCCTTGATGATGGTCTCCAATTCTGCTTTGCTCTTCTTGTAAGGCTTAAGTGACTCGGAGAGAACGCAAAACTCCAAGTCTTCAAAGACGGTCGACTTGCTTCCCTCGAATTCCGGCGGTCCTGTTCCCTGTCCGGCGATGACGAGCTCACGCTTGACGCGTTTTGGGTTTCTTCGCCGCCTGTCTTCTACTGTCATGGCTTTTTGCTTCGTCTCGTCGTCGACGCGTCTCTTGAGCTCCTCAAACTCGTCGACTGAGAGCGCCGTATCCCAGCTGCGGTCGAGTCGGAGAGACCGGAATCGCGGGAAACGCAGAGTGTAGCCCATGGCGAAACTATCAGAAGGTCCGACGCTTGCTGCTTTTGCCGAGACGACGACAGAGTCGCTCGGGCGTATCCACATATCTGGCCGCTCCAACTGTTTGCTTGCGCCACCTCCCAGTTCGATGTACTTGGTCGGCGGGTTCTCACGATCCCACTCGAGCCATTTACCCTCCGTATGATGCCGGATCTCAGCGTAGTCCCTGGCGGCAAAACCGCCGCCCACCTTGAAAAAGCTGAAGCTCTTCTCGGGGTCTTCCCCTGCTCGAATGTGGTTCGGTGACGCGCGCAGTCCGCACAAGAAACTCGAGAGTGTGCCTCCTCGACGACCCGACCCGTAGTAACCACCAATGACGATGCAGTCGAGCGATTCGCCAAACTCGGTCATATACTCGGGCTTCACCTTGAGCCAGTCGTCGTTTCGGCTATTGAGCCTGTACATGGATCTCGGGTTTTTGAGCACCAGTCCTTCAGAGGCGGTGGCGACCACCTCGCGAAGCATGGGCTCGATGGCATCTGCTGTGGTCGCGCTCTTGTATGCGTGAATTTCAAGACGTCTGTGGATGGGCTTGATGGCCTTTTCCAGTGCATTGCGGCGATCGCGGAGTGTGTAAGGAGTCAAGGCCTTGCCGTTGAGGTACAAGATGTCGAAGACCCGGAAGACTGGTCTGTGGCCTGAAGCGTCAGATCCCGATTGATTCTGCTTCTCGGCCAAAGCAGCTGTCTTGAGGGTACCAAAGGGCACAATCTTGTCTACTGCCATATCCCAGGTGATCATTTCTCCATCCAAAATGAGATTTCGGACGCCTGACACAAAAGCGTCCTTGAGATGCCGAGTCAAGGCAGAATTGTGATCCAAGATGCCGTCGCCGTACAGGTATGTGTACTCTTTGGCTTTCCGAGACCAGAAACAAAACCGCTTGCCACCTGGATGCGACGGATCTTGCGCCATGTGCATCTGCATTCTTTCGCCATCCAGCTTCTCCTCGATCCAAAATTCTGGATCTTGTTCCGTAGGTCGAAGTAGGTCAATCATCCTTTGGAACGAGGCCGGCATCTGGAACTGTGCAAGCTGAGGCTGGAAACATTGCATGAGCGAAATGCCTGCATCTTCCTGCTCCAATCTAACGTCGACATCACACAGCTCCCAGCACACCCGCCGCAAGCTGGAGGAGACGCTGAAGAGCGTTTCGCCGTCGGGATGCCACAGGTTCAAGAAGGTCTTTTCTGTGGCGCCAACCTTCATCTGTTTGAGAATGATGCGAATGAGCCACAGCATCTCCTCGGCGTTCATGCGGTTGTAAAAGATTTCGAGAATGGCGAGATTCTCCGCTTCACCCGTGGAGGCAGCCAGCTTGTCCAACAGCTGGTTTACTTGGGCAATCGTCATATCGCCGACGTGGGGGATCATTGGCCGCTTTGAAATGACTTCGTAGCACCTACCAGCAAAGTCGCCGGCCAGGCGTGCGGCCATGGTCTGACCAGGCAGCTTCCAATGGACAAGATTGTAGCCATCTTGCGAGTTCTTGTCAATCTTCATCAGTTTGACAAGCAGCTTACCTATGGCGTTCTCCTTCAGGCCGTAGACGCCGCGGTCTCGGTCCTTGTCTGGGAGTATCAGCCGCAGGGCAGGGTAGAAGTCGTTGCCGACCTCCTTGCGCCATCTGGCAATGAATCGCTCAATGATGTGGCGCCTCTGTTCCTGAGGAGAAAGCGAGGTCGCGCCCACGGGACCCCGTTTGCGAGCAGGAGGGCCTGCGGGTTGCTTCTTGTTCTCATTGAGAGGATTGAAGAGCTGAAGGAATAATTCCGAAAATGGCAGGGTTTTGGAATGATTGCGTGGCCGGGTGGGAAATCTGCAACTCGTGGGAGTCAGCACAGCAGATAGCCGGACACATGGCATGTACCGCATAGAATGTGCTACGATTTTACAGACTTTTCTCGAATTTCTTCATTGGTCATGCCAACGATACCATACTGCATTTCGTCCTCGCGTTGAGCATCCGCATCAGGCGACTTGGGCGCGTTTGTGTGGCCCATCGCTGCTGTGGCATGCGTCTGCTTGCAGATGCATCGACAGTCGCGGGTCAGACGTCACTGGCGAGATGCTTGTATGAAGTAGTCAGGGAGTCGGCTGTCCAAAGCTGATCACGCCGTCGTGGCCGGTTCATGGTGCATCATCGCATTTCGTAGGTTGAATGAATTGGAAGCCAGGTTGATGGAACTTGGCACCATGACCACTGGTCAGGCAATGAATGCAATGAATCGGTGCTCAGTTGCCATGCCAGTTGGCGGCTGCTGCCTAATAAAAAGTACCTAGGTTACTTAAGTACAGTGCGCCGGATCCACCAGGTTTGCAGACGAGCTGTCGCCGCATAAAGTACAACATACAGTAGACTTGACTTTGATTATACATGACATTTTCGAAACACTGGACCGCAAGAATAGAAAATACGAGCAGAAGCAAAGACGCGTCGTAACGAAAACAGCGACTTGTCAGTTTCGCAGCTCCTGGGACAATCCCCTCTGACCATGGCTGCGGACCAGATCCTCCGTACTTAGCTCGCGACCCATTCATTCAGGAAACGGGCACTTGGCCGTTTTGGACTCGAACCATTCGCGTCAGCTGCAACGACCATGGGGATGCGCACCGTCGAAATGTGTCGCAGGAACCCTCTCTCCTGATGATTCGCACAGCGAGACAAGTAACGAGACAGTGCATGGCCCGACATGTCCGCAGACGGGAGCCAAAACTTCGGGCAACACGATGCGTCCGAGCCTCCAATGGCAGCCGAAAACCCGTCCAAGACGAGTGGACGCGCTGGACCGTCCGCTGCTGGAACCTCCGACCAGGTCTCGTTGAGGCGAGAAGCGACCGAACAAGATGCCGCGATACCTGACGCGTTTTCGAACCTGCAAGAGCTCGCGCAAGATGGCCCTGTGCCATCCGACCGCGACCAAGACTTGCGCCGTCCTAGCTCGAGGCCGCGTCAACCCACGACGCCGACACAGAACAATCAAGACCTCGCCCTGTGCCTCCGCAGCAAAATATTCACCCTGTCGTACCTGGTGTTCTTTGCCTTAATGGGGGTCCTGGCACGGGTCGGCCTCACGGCCCTGACTCGCTACGTCGATACCCCGATCCTGTTCACAACCATCTGGGCCAATTTTGGGGGCAGCTTCATCATGGGATTTCTGACCGAGGACAGGATGCTCTTTCGACACGAATGGGGCACTCCACACTATGATCGCGCTCTGTCGCAGTCAAAGAAGAGCAACGACGAGGAGGCGTCAAGCGAAACACCGCCACCGGCTTCGATAGATGTTGCCGCTGCCAAGAAGGCTCATCTCGCGTGTAAAAAGACCATTCCTCTGTACATCGGGCTCGCCACCGGGTTCTGTGGCAGCTTCACCAGCTTCTCGACCTTCATCCGCGACCTGTTCCTCGCCATGTCCAATGACATGGCCGCGCCCGGATTTGGGACAGAGACGCAGAGCAGGAACGGCGGGTACTCCTTCATGGCCATGCTGGCAGTCATCATCACTACCGTGTCGCTTTCGCTTTCCGGACTCATCTTCGGTGCGCATTGTGCCGTGGTGACGGAACCCTTTATGCCGTCTTTTCCCCTCTCGGTCACTCGCGACTTCCTGGATCCGCTGTTCGTGCTTCTGGGATGGGGCTGCTGGCTGGGCGCCATCTTTCTTGCCATTTTTCCCCCGGCGCACCACGACGCCTGGCGCGGACAGGTGGTCTTTTCACTGGTGTTCGCGCCTCTGGGCTGCTTGGCCCGCTTCTACTTGTCCATGTATCTCAACGGCCGTAGGGCCTCATTTCCCATCGGCACCTTCCTCGCCAATGTGCTGGGAACTGCCGTTCTGGCAATGGCCTGGGATATTGCCCATGTTCAGAGCGGCGGCGTTCTTGGTTGTCAGGTTCTGCAGGGCGTCGAGGATGGCTTCTGCGGCTGTCTGACAACAGTGTCGACATGGGTATCTGAATTGAACAGTCTGCGGAGGCGGAGTGCGTATATCTATGGTGTGGCGAGTATCTTGGCCTCCTTCGCTATCATGGTCGTCATCATGGGTGGGCTGCGGTGGACGGATGGATGGGCTGTGCTGCAATGTTAAGACCCTCGCGAATTGGCGAAGCGTGCGAGACAGCAGTTCTGAGCAAGCGTCCACTTGTATCTAGTACTCAAGTACTTTACGACTTTAGAATGGTTGCAGACAGTACTTACTTAAGAGGTACTTAGTACCTAGGTAGGTAAATTCATTATTTCACAATTATACAAGTACTTACGTACCAGGTATATATACCGTATGAAGTTGAAACAAATTCATATCTGTAGTTTATATATGCCATACATGACTTTTTGTATAGGTACACTGTTTAATACTGGCAACAATGTACCTTCAGTATAAAGTAGGTACTTAGGTAGGTATGTAAGTACTGCGAGTATCTGTCGGCTTGCACAGGCAGGAGCATGACACAATATGAGCTGGACGAAACGATTCGTCTACAATCGCATCGAAGGTCGCAGCTGCCGCACCAGTGGCTGTCGGAAGGCTGTCAAAGGACTGGAACATGGTCACGTCCTCCCCTGCTCACAAACCTCGCATGAACTTCAGACTTCGCTCAGGTGGGAGCAATGCATATCATTCACCCTTGACTTGGCTTTCTAATTGACCATTCACTTCTCGAGCATTTCTTCTCTCATCAGCTACACGATGACCTTCACTGCAGAAACCCCTTTGCGGCCAATGTGCGCTTCTCGCGCCGAAGACCCAACACAACCGTGTATGAACACCCCCGAGATAACTTATGAAGCTTGCAAGGTCGTTGCGGTACGTCATACGTCCCTGGACTCTACAACTTAGGCCGGGGGTTAGCATCATGGAGACGGGGTCGGGATTGACCAGCTTTTCAGTACTGCAGTGTTGAATGTCAAAAACGGGACACGGCCAGCCATTCAACGTATTGCATCGGCGAGGAGAAGATAAAGCGCCGGAAGGCGGGAATAGACAAGGACTTTGAGAGCTTCAAGTTTCCAGGTGATTTGGACGGTTTCAACATTCGGCCCAAGTCCGCCTGGGCTGATGCACCAGCAATGGATGTGCTCAATTTGTCAGCAAACGAAGGCAAAGACTTTGATGGGGACCTGAGAATACTGATGCTCGATGGTACATGATTCCTTCCCGCTCACAAACGTCTCTGATTATACGTAAATCTACTACCGGCTTCAAGAAGTCATGATAATTCATACACCTTACCCCCCCCCCCTTTCCCACAAGCGATCACGATAACATATATCTGCTCCCGGCTACAAATTTTTCTTACAACATACGAGTCAAACCTGATATGGTAGACTCTTCTGACAAGATGAGCATCTTAGATTTCTCCGTGCGACATCTCATATACACCGTGCACAAGCTTCCGCCCAGCGCCACGCCGAAGCTTGAGTTCATGGTGAGATCGACGTCTCCCTTCAACTTGCAACGAATGTTCTTCGGTCTTTATATCCTGTTGTTCGGACCCGCGCATGACCCGACTTTGAATGCCGAAGCCGTCATACATTACTGGTACTCGCAGTTCTTGCCACCACATCTCTACGCGCACGTGCAAAATACCATGAATGCGTCCGTCACGACTGGCGGCGTCAGGTTGCGCGAGCTAGGCGATGATAACCATGAGAAACTACCTGGAGGTGACATTGCGCACGAATGGGAGTCCGGGAGTGTTCTGCTCGGTGCCCGAATCAGTCAGAAGCACTGGAAATGCATCAGTGAAGGGCTGGAGAAATTTGAGCAGATCAAGGACAAGAATTTCAAGACAGCTAACGACGTCGATCTCACAGCCCACGACTTTGTATGGAGACCTGGCGAAGAGATCACGGCAGCTCGCTTCATGTCCATCGACGAAGCCAGAAGAAATGACCCAGGTGCTGAGGTCAATCCGTGCGACGCACTGCGAAGGACTCCGGCAATGACCTTGGCAGCATCGCAATGGTCCGTTGATGGTATGCTGCTGCCCTTCGGCCACCCAAGAGACGGCTTTTCCGTGCCAAACCCGTATGTTGGTAGCCATCTCCGAATTCCGACTTGCGATTGGTCGCTCAATGTTCCCGCAGGCTTTTCTACAAGCAACACGAGCCTTATCCAGTCGGGGCCGCGTCGCAACCCATGACAGAATGGCCCATGCAGTTCACCACTGAAACGTTCGCAGGCTGCCGCGCCGTGCACGACTTGTATGGTAAGCTGTTTCACAGCCTCAGAAGAGTGCTGGTAGACTTTCAGAAGAAGGCCCGCGCCTTGACTTTGCAAATCGCATTCTACGAGGAGGCCTTGCCCAAACGATGCTTTGGGAAGGTCGATCGTCTCGAGGTAGCCTCGCACCCAAGAGCCCGCTGCTGGGTAATGTCCTTTTGCACAAACTGCTGGCTGATGAAATTAATGTATCTCAGACAAGCAATCTATGGGGCATCAGCTCTCTGAACAGCGTCTTCCAAGGCATGTCCATGCTCAACCACACAGATATGAGCCCGCGGGCGTGCATGTTGACGCGTGTAACCATGCATGAAACCTTACTCAAAGTTCTCGAACGCTATGAGTCCGCCGCTTTATACTTGCCGAGGCGGACGGCGGGAAGTCGCGGCTCTCCGGAAAGCTCCACGTACCCAAGCCCCCCCAACACACTGAGGCTTCGCAACATCTTTGCTCGCTTTTTGTTCAGGGACTGGGATAAAATCTTTTATTTGTAGGTGGTGCACCGACTCTTGTGACCATTTGGGCGGATTCTCATCGAACTATGGCAGACACATGACTGATCCTGGCTGCTTCGGCTTTCATCTGCTGAAGGACCATACGCTGGACATTGAGTCGCCTCCAGCATCTTTTCAGAGTGTCTTGCATTGTGGAATAGGTGGCCTCACGTGCCGAAATAGAAACGCCGTTGTTTCCAAGCCATGGACCGGAAGACTGGCTACGCATTCAACAGACACGTTAGATCAAGACGCGTTCGACCAGCTCCTAGGCTGGCCGCGCCCGTTCATGTGCCGATGGTATGAGTGGCAGCTCACGCCTCCGCTGGAAGACGACGACCCGGAAGGTCACGAGAGAGTACGTGAGGAAGCAAGTTGGTTATTGCAGCATTGCTACGAAGGATTGTCGAAGATAAAAGCAGGGTCGTCGGATAACGTCATGGCGGCGGCCGTCTTTAACCGCGAGCTCGAGACAGGAATCGACCGGCTGGCGCCAGAATTCTGCCAAGAAGAGCAGTCTAATCTTACTGATCCTACTGATCTGTCTTGGGTCGACGAAGGAAAATCGGGCGGCGGATCACAGCAGACTCCAGAGGCCGAGAAGGCAGGCAAGAAGGGCAAGGGAAAGAGAAAGGGGAAGGGGAAGGGAAAGGCTGGAGGCAAGAAGAAGAGCAAGATTTAAGATTATAGAAGAAGCTGAAAGCACGGGTTGACTAGAATTCTTTTTTTCTTTCCTTCTTTGTTTGCCTTTCTCTTGATTCTGCCCGCCAGTGTCTTGGCATTAAGGACGAGCAATGTAGGCCGGTTGCGCCAGGGATGTCGATTGGCCGCGGCCTTATTAAGGCGCCAAGACATAGCGTCACGTATTTCACAGCGACTAGTATGGCTTTACTGTATGTGTCTGCAGTCAAGCCGGTGAGATGAGAGCGGAAGATTGTGGAACGTGACTGCAATTCCGTCGGCTGGAGGATGTTTGATACACTGTGGTAAGTTTTCGCACACTCCAGGTCTACGTACCTGGATAGAATTCTGCGAGAAGGCGCCTTACGAAGGACCGGCTAAAGCAGGCGGGAACGAAAGTCAGTGCATGTATTGTGTCAAGACCAAGCGTGTCCCCAACCTGCACAATTCGGTCGGGTTGATGTACTGGCGACTTGTCCTGTGTTGATGCCCGACATTTGATGGTAAGTCTGACTTTGTGTGTTGTGTATAATTTGTGAAAGTTGTTTTCTAGAATGAAAGTATGTTTCGCAAATAAATTAGATGTTCAGCGGAGCTTTTGTTCCTCATATGCGTGGTACGCAGTTGATTGTTATTCTCTAGGAATCATTACATGGACTGTGTGATACGATATGTTTGATGAGTAATTTTACGTAATATTGAGGGCATATTTGAAGAGAGAGTGAAGACTTTATTGGAAGTTACTGCAGCCACGGGCCGCTATTCATGTAGTATTGAGAGCATATTTAAAGAGGAAGTGAAGACTTTATTAGAAGTCACTACAGCCACTGGACGCCATTTATGTAATATTGAGAGCATATTTGGAGAGAAAGTGAAGACTTCATTGGATGTCTCTGCAGCCACTGGACGCTATACTTGGTAGCGCGTGGTCCTGAGTACTCAGAGAAAAACAATGGCAAATCAGCCCAGCGGGCACGTAGGCTGTTGCGTGCGGAGTGTTACAGCCTGCATTTGTCAGTGTAGCTTTTTGGGGGGGATGCGTCTTACTTGGTCATGTAGTAGTGCTTCATGTGCAGCCGACTTGCATTCATTGACGCATCTGAATGATGAGAGTCTCTTGCTCGGTGATGTCGCAGTCCTGCATGTGCAGCCAACTTGCATTTATTCACGCATCTCATTGATGGGATGTCTCCTACGGTTATAGTAGTACTGCATGGGTGCAGCTGATTCCTGTCTCTGTAAGCGCAGCTGGATGATCAGTGTGTCCTGCTCGGATGAAGCGGTCCTGTATGTGTATAGCTGCCTTCTGTATCTATAAGCGCATCTGAATGATCAGTGCTTCTGCTTCGGATGTACCAGTCCTGCATGAGTAACCGACTTCTACTCTGTGAATATAGCTCAATGATCAGGTTCTTTGCTTCTGATGTAGCAGCCTGCATGGGTACATCTAACCTCTGGGTTTGTTACCGCAGCGGAACAATCAGTATCGCTTGCTCGGATGTAGCAGTCCTGCAGGTGCAGCTTACTTCTATCGTTGTCAGCGCAGCTGAATGATCAATGTGTCTTGCTCCGATGAAGATGAAGCGGTCCTGCATGAGTGCAGCTGACTTCCGATTCTGTAGGCGCAGCTCAACAAGGAGTATCTCTGCTTCGGATGTAGCAGCCTACATAGATGCAGCTGACCGCTGTATCTGTTGCCGCAGCGAAGAATTAGTGTCTCTTACTCGGATGCAGCGGTCCTGCGCGGGTCCAGCTGAGATGTCTTGCTTAGTGGCGCAGCTGATTTGTATTTGTCAACGCGGCTGAATGGTCAGTGTAGACACTCTGGACACTGGTGGTGTTGTAGCGTCTCCTACTCGTATGGTGCAGCTGACGAATGCCTGCACCATTGTAACGTCTGATGAGTCTCTGGACGTGTGAGTGGTGCATTGGTCATGGCGCATCGCCTGCGAATTCGCAGCCTTCAAGACCTGCTCGTGGACTTTGTGATGCATTGACGGGCGCTGAATGTGTAATAAGAATGGGATGCTCGTCGACTTGGTACTGTGGATGGCAACAGGGGCCAATCCACGGCTCATGAAATGATTTTGTAAGGTGATGATTTTCCGTGCGTCTTCGTGGTAGCACCAGAGGGGTGACTGAGGCGACCGCGTCTTAGATGCTCAATCACTGCGGAGACGTGCTATGGCTATGTAGACTTTGATACTTGCTCAAGTTCAAACACTGGCATCCTCATGCCAACGCGAGTCTCGAAGGGTGTGCTTAGCTGCCTTTCATGTAGCCCTGGTACTGTATGACGGCAATGGGATAAGTCTGCACTTGTGCATGAGCATGCGATGACAAGCATGTTTTTGTGGTATGACCACAGCTGCTGAGCGCATCTCTCTGCGATTTAGGCACAAAAGTGATAGAAGATGTCGGCAGGCAAGGACCAATGATTATTTGTGCTGGCACTGTATTTCGCACTGCACCGAGGTCTGCGGACCGCGGATGTGTAGAGACAAATGGACAGTCGCTCGGGGCTCATATTTTACTATGCCCCTGCCGAACTCGGGACTTGGTAGAAAGCTACAGCACAACTGATCTCGATCTGGAGCCCTGGCACATGGTGGTTACGGGGTAAACCCGCACCTTTATGCATGAGTGCGGAGGGTGATGAGTCAACAACCTTTCTGTGGTGACAGGACAGCTGTTGGTAATTCCTTGTTGAGGCACGGCAGCATTAAGGCCGGCAGTCTGCAGGGACGACTGATGCTCACTTGCGCTGGCACAAATCGTGGCAATGGAACAGTCGTATTGTCGAGCGAGCTTCCGCACCGTTGGGGTATGTCAGCAATGGATGTAGTCTGTGGCATAGCCGGGCATAGAAATGCTTGCTAAATCATCCTCGCACGCAGCCTAGCAAGAGACTCGGTGTGTGAAGGCAGACACGATGCTCACACATGCTTGCACCTGGCCCGGCAAGCCATGCAATCTGTGAAGGCCTGGCTGAATCATCGCTGGCGCCCGAACGGTTTCCAGCAATGGGACCTGCAGTTCCTGGCCCTATTGTGTTGCCTCTCACCCCCAGCGTGAACTGGAGATGAAAACATCCTATGCCGCGATAGGCTTGGCTGAAAATTCTGATGCTCCAAGGCATGCCAGCAGTGAATGAAGTCTGCAGGCGCGTTTGACTGCTCACCTGTCCTCGCACGTGTCCCAGCGATAGAATTCAGGTCGTCGAACCCAAGCGAAGGCCCATGGTGCCACAAAACTCATGTGTTGCTGCGGGACTTGTTCTTTGCGTGCCCTGTGTTGTTGAGGGGCAGCGCTAAATGGAGTCTGCGGAGGTTGCGGACGTCCAGGTAGGATCGGTTACAGATGAGTGAAGAGTACTTTAGGTTGCAACCTGTGTATTGTGTACACTGGCCATCGACGTCAGATTGGGGACTTTTGACATGCAGGATGGCTGAGTTGCAGATGGTCCAAGGAGGCAACCGATCGCATACTACATATCCAATCGTGTATGCTGGCAACGGACGTCAGCGACTGAGTGGGTTACAGATGAGGCAACCGTTCGCAAGTCCAAGTCTCATACATGTACGTGGTATCGTCATGTCAAAAAGCGGACATGATGGTCGCGCAGATTGGACGGTCACAGATAGAGCAAGGGGCTGACTGCTCCATGTTCAGTTCCCATGGGTGTAAGTGGTAGCAATGAATGTCAAGTAGCGGCCGTAGTGGCCACGCAGGCTGCATGGCGATGGTCACAGACTGGGCGAGGGCCAGACTGCTCGCACGATCAAGTCCCACACGTGTATATGGAGTACTGTAGCATCGAAAAGTAAGCCGCAACGTTCTGACCTACAGGTCGATGGGGTGACAAGCGAGTAAGGTGTACTTTAACACCCATGTATTGTGTATGCTGGCCAGTGGTAGCTTGCTAATGGTCCAGCGAGTCAACTGCTCGCACAATCAAGACGTAGACGTTTGCATTGTGATTGGATCATCGGACGTCAAGTCGCTGTGTTTTGAGGCGCAGATCGAAGGGGGCACGTTGTCGCCCGCACGTCAAGTATCGAGGCAATCGGTGGGATGTCGGTGGCTTCTTGGACATGCAGGCTTGCAGATGTAGACGGGTCGCACTTCCAAAGGCTCACACGTGTGCATGGTAGCAACGAGTGTCAAGTCGCGGACTTTTGAGGCAAGCTTTGGACGTGCGAGGATGAAGAAGACGCTGGCGGTGGAGATTGTAGATGCAACGTTGGGATGCGAGCGTACGAATTACAAATCGGTTGGTGATAGCGGGGGGCCTTACGCTCGATGCGCCTTCTGTTGTCATTCGGAGCACGGTAGGTCTCTGTGGGCGTGAGGTTTTTTTTTTCTTGCTGTTCTGTTATTATTCTACTTTTCATTTATCTTCGTTTCACTCGGCGCTGCTTGCGCCGTGGTGTGCTGAATGGCCTTTGCCGTGTATATGGTGGGATGCGATTGATCGACCTTGGCTTCATCTTTTGATTTCATGCCATCTGATTTGTGTCCAACATGCCTGTTTTAATTGTTTGATGGGCGCGATGGATGATGATGTTCTTGCAAGTCAGCTGCTTGGGGTGGCACATGTCATCCATCCTTGTTGGCCAGCGCCCTCCGACTTATGATCAACGGTCCGTCTGCTCTGACGGCAATTGACGGTGCGGGAATAAAGGCGCCTCAGATCAGTCCAGAAAAGCCGCGCTTAGCATTTCCGACTCCGTATGCGAAGTCCATGGCCTCAAGAGACATATGTCCCACGCGATCGGGCCCTAGCAGACCGACGCAGGGATCTAGGAGACGAGTGGGAGATAAATGGGTGTATTCATCAAAATTCCGGGCTAAGGCGAGTCTCGATCGAGTTGGTTTCTGCGCTCTAAACGGAGAGCCCAACACAATTCTGGCTGGTTCGCACGCAATTGGGGGGGCAACCGATGTAAATCTCCCGGAAAGATTGGCGCCACCTTGTCGATCACGCTCTTTGGCCGGCTCCTATTCTTCATCTGCTTGGTGGTAGTTGACGAGCGACGATGGCAACGAGGCGACAAGGCCGTGGGAAACACCCACGGTCGTCGATTTGTGTGCGGGCAAGTAGGTGAATTGGAGAGATTGCAAGATTGCAAATATGCAACTCTAATCATACGGCATTTTGATCTTGGCCCGACCAGCCGATTCGGCATTGATCCGACGACTCGAAGGCGATTGGATCGGGGCCTTGATCTTCCCCCAGCGACTTAACGGGCAGGGTCCACGGCACTATAGAGCGAACGTACATCAGCCGGCCAAGACCAGACGGTGCGGCTCCAGCCTGCCTGGACCTCCCCTTTGGCATGAGCTTTGGCACGTCGCCTGAAGATTGATCTGCTCCGTCCGAACATGTCTGGTTTTGATGACGACGTCCCCACTCCTTGGTGTCTCCTGTCAGGCGTATCCTGGTTTTCAGACTGCGCACTGCACTCGATGCCCGGAGCCCGGATCTCGGAGGAACAAATCGTCAAGCCTCGTGAGTTTGTCGCAGTCAATGCATCGCGCCTGTTTAAACTTTCACGCGTCCGGGGAGGCGGGGATTGGGAGGGTTACATTTTGTGACGGGTGGGCGCCCCAGCATCTGCTCAAGTGCCCAGGGAAGGCACCAGAGAAGGCACCAGGCTAGACACAACAGGCAAGTGCCACCCAGCCATGCGATAGGGCTATGCTATTGCCGCACTCGCCGCAGCCAACTTTTGCTGACTACCCACTGACATACTGCATGCATCCAGCCAGCTGCTCTCTCCTCCCGGTTTTCTTCTGCCACGACGGCATCGCGTGGCGTGGTGCGCCATGAGGCCACTTTGTCCGGTCCGGCCCTGCGTCGACTTCCTGTTCCCCAGCTCCGTTTTGAAGGGCGTCGCAATCCAGGTACCCAAAGGTGCGTTCCTACGTCGAGACCGGGCTGGCGCCCCCTTTCCCCCCCTCGCTTAGCCGTTGCCGATTTAAATGTCTCTATGCTCCTCAGTTGCGCCCGCGTGGCCGCCACACCTGTTCTCAGACCCTCAGCCTCGGGTCTTCACAAAGGCACCCCGATCGAGAAGCCTTGATCAAGCTGTACAAATCCTGTCAAAGCGTGCCTGCCTATGTGGCGCACTGGCGTCGTGGGGCACTTTCGAGAAAAGAGCAAACAAAGGCATCTGCTTCTCCGCAGTAGCCAAGTTGGGAAGGGAGGTCCTACCGACGGGGTTTAGGGACGATTTCTTTGCTTTATCTACGGCAAATATACATTATGGACAAGATGACCCGGTTCGCCGTCTTCTGTTTCGAAACACCACCTTCTCTTCCCATAATTACCCCTGTCGTGGATCGCATAGTTCATGCGCACTTATAGTCTTGACCTGTTCCTGTCCTTTTGCATTCAGCAAGAGGAGACAAGACAGCGAAAGCGAACAAGTGTGAGGGAGAGACTTCTCTTTCCCCCAAAAAATTCAAACCCCATCTTGAGTCGACGATATCAAATCCGGCGATAAGCTATGCTTGCTTGGTGTTCTTCAACATTCTGCCATGATGCTTGAAATTGCAGGCGATTTGGCTCAACGCGCCATCGTTCAGATTGCCGGTTTGCCCGGCTGCGCTGTCAGTCATTCCCCATCTCTCAACCTCTGTGCGCTTCTCGTTATCTCCCAGGTTATGTTTCAGCGTGACTGGCATCTTACTTTACTTTTTCCATCTTTGCTTCCTTCATGCTTACATCTCGATAGCTCAATTGTTTGGCTTCAGCCCGCACCGACGAGAACGGACTTTCGTGTGCTCACGTCTCCAATAATGCAACTGTCGAGTCGTGTATCCTGAATGCATGCACGCTTCCGGAGGCCATCTGTATGTTTCTCGATCTGTCTCTTCTCCCCTCGATGGACTTGAGACACGACTGCGCGACCTTGGACATTGTATTCCTTGTCTCATACTGACCACTTCGTTTACTCCAGTCACCAGAAATGCCACAGAAACCGCGTGCGGCACACCCGTCGAGGACAAGTCGACGCAGTTCCTCGCCGTCAACATCGTCTTCGGACTCATTACCGCCGGATTTGTGGCGCTGCGTCTGGGCTTCAGGCTATTCTTCAGCCAAAGACAAGGCTATCTTGATTTTGACGATTTTCTTATCTTGCTCGCTTCGCCACTCGCCATCGCCAGTTTGGCCGTCCTACTCAAAGGCATGTGGGAAAATGGGCTTGGCAAGAGTGTGTGGGGGGTGCCGGCCGAGGATATGAGCGACTTTGGCAAATACCTCTACATTATGGAACTGTTGTACTTGACCCTGCTGACGTTGGTCAAAATTACCCTTTCCATCTTCTACCTGGCCATATTCCCCGGCAAGAATGTTCGGCGACTCCTTTGGATCACCATGAGCTTTCACGTTGCATTTGGCGTGGCCTTTATGTTCAAGGGCTCTTTCCAGTGCCATCCGATCAGTTACAGCTGGACGCGCTTCGATACGATACGCGCCGGCTCCGTTCAGGGCAGCTGTGTGGACATCAACACATCGGGTTGGGTCAACGCCTCGGTCAATGTTGCCGTCGACTTTTGGCTTATAGCCATTCCGCTTGTCGAAATTCGCAAGTTGAACCTTCACTGGAAGAAGAAGATTGGCGCCGCCTTAATGTTTATGACTGGTCTTTTGTGAGTTCTCAAGTGTTTGCACCATCCCTGCCCACCGCGCGAGAAGATCGATGCGTCGTTCATCTCCCTCTACACTTCCTTCGACGACGCCTGCTGACCAAATCGCCACCAGAGTCACAATCGTCTCAATTCTGCGCCTCAACTCACTTAGGCATTACGCCAACACCTCGAACCCCACCTACGATGACTACGGGGTCGTCCTGTGGTCCGCCATCGAGGTCAACATCGGCTTGATCTGCACATGTCTGCCCAGCATCAGGCTGATTCTCTTCCGTCTGTTCCCGAACATGCTCGCCACCACACATCGGACCTCTTTCGCTCCATCTACACCGGACCCGTCGAGCAAGTTGTCATCCTACTATTCTCAGCAGCAACAACAAGAGGTGTCGCCCACGGAAGAGCAATTCGTCGGCCTCGGCGGTCTTCCAAAGCCTCGACCGACAGCGTGGAAAGTGTCAAATACAGCTACTGGTTGGCATGTAGTTGATGAAGAGAGTGGTGAGGAGACTACAGGTTGTTCATCATCAGCAAAGAATGCGCGCACTGGATGAGAACTCTTGTATATATGCATGTATGACGGCGTTTTGAGACAATATATCCGTATAGCAAACTTGATGAATATAGTAAGTAAACTTGATGTTACCATTGAGGTGCCGCCAGTGGTCCACCGGGCACCGCGGATCTCCGACAAAACAAAGTTAGGAGAGGAACTAAACGGTTCGTCATTCTTCAGCGCCCCGCACCACCGATATGGTTCCAGGATGTCACAACACTAGGCGCACGGCAGGTAGGAAAATAAGTCTATGTTCTTACTAAGCCTAATATAAAGGAAAGCTACCTATTTATAGAGAGCGATTATGGCTATAGCTAGTCATGCTAATAACAAGCGGTTGACCAAGCAACGTGCCGCTCAAGGAATGGCTGCCTGAGGCAGGACTGCCGCGACAGAATAGCGTCTCGGGACGTTTGGTCGCACTCGGGCCTTGTTTCCCAACGGCCGGAACTCGACAACAAACGTCGGCAATGCCGGCCCTCGGTGCACTTGGCTTCTTGCGACTCACATGGTGGCTGTGCAGGCAGACGTTGACAGGCGACCGTTTTTGCATTGGCGCTCGGGTGCTTGGACTGTCTGTTCCTCGCCGAGGGACAGGAACGAACGGTCCTTTTTTTAATTCTTTCTCCCTTCTTGCCCTCCCGGCTCAATTGGTCTAAAAGGACAAGGCAGCTACGACCCTGGCCCCTTCCGCGTTGAGATGCGCTCCGCACCTGCTGTTCGTAGTGCTACGTCGCGTTGCATGGCAGATTATGACGTGCATCTATCTAAGGTACCTACTTGTGCATACTTGGATGCTCTTGGGTAAAGTACTATTATGTTTGGACCTCCAGCCCACGCTTTTTTCCACGATGCGCCTCGTACGCCTTGTCTGCCTGTCGTCGTTTTCAACGCCACTCTGAGCTAGCTTTGGGCTGCCTTTTAGAATTTCAAGAGTTCGCCGACCCGATCGGGAGCCTTGCGATGACGATCGAGCCGGTTGCTTGCCGAGATCCCTCCCACGTGTGAGCGCGACCAACGGACGGACACCACCCGCCTCGCCGCAGGAAGAGGCCGAGATGGAAGATGAAGAGAGAAAATGGAAAAAGAAGAGGGGCAGAGAAATGCCCAGCCGAGGCAGGTCATTCATTAATTCACCTATGATGTGACGTGACCCCGCACGATTCACCGGGAAACAAAACAAATCTAGACGCAACATGGCCCTTGTCCGGCAACGAAGAAGAGATCCAAGCCACGGTAAAATGCGTGTTATGCTACTGGACGGACGAGATTCCCACGAGGAGAAATGAGGGGGGCAAAGCCTTGCTTGCTTGACTGCCGTCGACGCCAGGAGCGCCCATCACCGGCCCTGATCCCTGTCGCCGTACCTGACGGGCGGTCTGATCGTCCTCGTTTCAGGGCGGCCGCTTTCCAATTTGAGAGAAGCAACGGCTTCTACCATTGCATCCTTGTTTAGTTTATTTCCGATCCCGTTCGAATGGTCGGTCGCTTGGACTGTCTAAGCACCGCACGCAGAGCTCCTCATCGTCCCATGTCATCTGCTGGAGCATCAAACACCAACACGAACCGCTGCTGTTGAGTGTAACGCTCCAACGATGGCTGGCTATATATATACAACTGGTAGTTCCCTCGTCGTTGACACATCGATGCTCACGACTCACTGTTGCATCCGTGCTTTGTCTATTCCTCGCGGGCAGTTTTGGCGACTGAACTTTGACACCTACAGTCTTTGTCTAATTTTCTTGCCTCACCTTGGAATCACTTGACCGTCAACATGCGTGACTCCATCCTCCTCACAGTTTTGGCTGCCTCTTCTGTCTCCGCTCATGGCTTGATTCTTAAAATCATCGGTGCCAATGGTGTCGAGATGCCTGGTGCTACCGGTACGTATTTGGTCCACGACATTCTGCCAGATGCAATTTGTAACTGACGTCAACCTGCCAGTCATTGACGGAACGCCCCGTGACTGCGTTGTGAATGCTTGCGGCGCTCAAGCCGACACCGGCATCATTCGTGACAATGAGATCGCGAGTGGCAAATATGGTCCATTGGGTTGGACTCCGGGCGGCGGGCCAGTGGATATCGAGGCCAGCGTCATCAACTTCATGTGTCCTAATGAGGTGCGCAGCGTCAACAACACTGATGTCAACTTGATTGAAGTCAGAGATGAGCCAGAGCTCGCGTACAGCGCCGTCATGCAGCGCCGCGAGAAACACAAGAGGCAACTCGGTGGTTTGGCGAAAGCCATCAATAATATACCCTTTGCTGGCATCCTGGCTCTGGGCGGCGAGCAGAAGAACTGGCCGAAGGAGACAAGCATAGCTGACTCACGCTGTCTTGGCCGGAAAAGCGGTCTTCCCACCAGTGACAGCGAGGGTAGAGTCACCATGATCTACAGACAGGTATGCATCTCTTCGCTCCATTGCGAGCTGCTGATGCTGTTAGCTACACGGGCAAGACGCTAACAACACTCTTCACAGATCAACCAAGACGGTGGTGGTCCCATGACAGCTGCCATTGATGGCACTTCTGGCGCTAAAGATCCCGACGCTTTCAAGACGGCCGAGATCATCGAAAACGTTCCTGGATCCGGCATCTCTGGCTTGTCCTTTGCCGTCAATACGAACTGGAAGGTGGTGGCTGTGCTCCCCAAGGGCATGATCTGCAAAGGCGTCATTGCCGGTGTCCCCAATTGTTGTGTGGTTCGTCTCCGCAACCAAGCTTTGGCAGGACCCTTTGGCGGTGCTGGTGTCTTCACACAGAGCCCGGAGAGCCGCAAGCGTGCCATCGCCTACCGTCTCAGAAAGCGCATGGAGATTGGCGACAGGTCATCAGAGTCATAAAAAAAAAGAGGGGGGGAAAAAAAGAAAGAAAGACTCAAAGGAGTATGGAGTATAGAACGATATTGATAACTGATATCTTTTGCGTATGGATTGCCGTCGAGATGAGGAGCTGGCCAGAGCGGCATGCCGCGAGACCTGCCAGTTCTTTCCCCCCTCTCATCTCTTCTTTCTTATGGTCGTTTTTGGCTTATTCTATTCCGCCTGACCAACCACTTGTTTTCTTTTTATTTCCCTTCCTTTTTTTCCTTACTCACTTCTCAGTAAATATTCTCCTTTGTAATAAAAGCGGTAGTCCTACCAAAGAAATCAATATCACTTAATCTCACGTCAATATTGTATACTCGAAGTCTTGATGCTTCTTCAGGTGAAAATATACATACAAACAATGACATGACATACCCGGTGGGGTGTGAATGGAGCTTTCACATCAGAGACGGGACCCTGCTCCATTATTCATGTCCTGCTATAATAGCACGGGCGCGAGTATGCATATGCTGATTCAAACGCCGTTTATTTATTCCCGTGAAACACTCACTGGGCAAAGCCATTCGGCCACACATCCGACGTTCGCGTCGACCAGGCCACCTCTTCCCAAGCCTTTTCCGCACTGTGACTCCGTGCACGGCTGTGGCGGGCTGGATGCCGCAAGATCACTGAAGTAAATGAGGTGAAGGGGGCGCGAATACTCTGCGTAGTCTCATATGCCTCCGCGCGATGTGGTGTTCGGACGGTGCTGGAGCTGTGCGTGCCGTTCTGATCGTATTGACGCGGTTTTGTGGTGAGCCGAGGCCTCTCAGATTGATGAGGGCAAAATACTAGGAACATATCGCCATGTGAAGGGCACACAAGTACCTTTCGTGCAGGACGGGGCGGTACACCACGTCTACTACGCGCTGGTCAGCTCCTCCAGACGTCTCTGCAGCTCAGGAATTTGGCGCAGCTGGACCTCGAGCTCCTCCTTCTCGTCCTCGAGCTGCAGGCGGCGATCGGCATCCAGCATGGTGAAGACGTATTTGCCCTGGCCGTCGAACTGGAGGATATGGGTGTGGTACTTCCAGAGACTGCGTCGGTGGCTGACGGTCATGAGGGTGATGCCCAGGGCCTTGGCGTTGTCGTACATGACTTTTTCGGTCTCGAGGGTGACGCTGCTGGTGCATTCGTCCAGGATGGCGTATTTGGGGCGGTGGTAGAAGAGGCGTGCCATGGCGACGCGTTGCTGGAGTCCGCCGCTGAGGACGTCGCGCCATTCGGCCTCGGCGTCCCATCCTTCGCTGTACAGGTCGACGAGGTGTTCTAGCTCGAGGAGTTTGAGGATGGAGAGGAGGTCTGCGTCGGTGACGCCGCGGGTGCGCATCTGCCGGAGAGAGTCGGGGTAGATGATTTGTTGGCGGAGCGAGCCGCGCGAGAGGTACGGCCGCTGCGGGAGGTAGAAAATGGCGTGGAAGGGTGGCTTGTAGACGGTGCCGCCGTACACGGGCCACAGGCCACCGAGGATGCGGAACAGTGAGGATTTTCCGCATCCGTTGGGCCCGACGACGAGGAGGTGGTCGCCGTGTTGGAGCGAAAAGGAGAGCGCCTTGACCAGGACGTCGCCATTGGGGGATATGATGGGACTATTTGAGTGACAGGGTCAGTCATCACGTTAAGGATTTGAAGACAGTAAGAAGTTCCGAGAGGGCAACCTACACATCGATGAAGGTGATATCTTGGCTCTCGTGTACGGTCCCTCGTCCTTTAAGAACAGCCTCGTTATCCTCGGTGTTCCCCGAGGAGACCAGTCTCTTCTCAAAGTGGCCCGCCTGAATGTCGTCCATCACGTCCAACAGTGAGGCGACGCGGGACGTATAACCTGCCAACTCCATGATTTCACGGTACGAAAACATTATGCGGCCAAAGGCGTCAGAGGCCGAGAGCAGCATCCGTCGATTGGTGACGAAGGACTCGGTTCTGTCGCCCATGTTCATGGTGACTGAACCCGGCAGCTTGACGAAGACGGGGACGCTGCACAGGAGTAGTCCCAGAGCGCCCCAAAAGTATTTGATGACAAAGTCCTCCATGAAGCCATGGTAGAAGCGTCGTCGCAAGATGTGGTTGACATGCTTGATCAGGGTAAAGTATCCCTTGTCGAGAGTGTCCTTTTCGGCCACATGGCCGCCGTACAGGGCCACTTCCTCGCTGTAGTCGATCAGGCGAGAATGTTGGTAGCGAAACTCGCCCTCGAGCCGGGCCTCATCGGCTACATACTTGCCGAAGGGCGGTGTGAGTACTCTCATGACGTTGGCCGACAGCTGGACTAGAAGAGACATGAAAATGACGCCCTCGCCACCGACGCTCCTGGACAGAGAATACGTGTAGATTGTCTGTTCAGTGTCAGTTTAATGCGGCCATAGTGAGGCGGGACATATGAAAGCGTCGGATGACTGCTGGCCAGGTCGGTCCACGTACCATATCTAATAGCGGCTTGGCCAGGTTGCTGTACAACTCGGCCAGACTGTTGGAGAACTTTTGCACGTCCACAGCAATCAGCTGATCGGGATTCTTTATTCGGTCATCGAGAGCCGAGATGCCGTAGAAAGTCAAATTGGAGAGATATTTGTCATGGATGTGTTGCGTGAGTCTCGTCCTGTACTTGAGCGACAGCTCGGCCTGATGATATGATAGCTGCAAGAGCAAGAATGTCAGTCAGTGTTCTCGAATGTTGCCCTTTCCCCCTCCATTCTATGGTGTTCAGAAACATACCATAGAGTTGGTGAAGGTAGCCGGCACCGCAATCACCATCCACCAGACGATGCGCGACAGGAACTCCTTCCCGTTACCCTTGACGAGAGCCTTGACGATTGCGCCGTCCATCTCGGCTACGCGCAAGCTGATGAGTGTCCTCAGCACCAGGAAGAAGGTATGACTGCAGAGCATGCGAGCCTCGGTGCTGCGCCAGCCCGGCACGACAATAGTCATCAGCCGTAACAAGGACCGGAAGAATTGGCGGTCGAGGGCAACCTTCTTCTTGGCTGTCTCTTCGCCGCCCGACGAGACAGTCGCGCGGCGAGCCTCCCTCTGGACAGCCTGCCGCTCCGAGGCCGCCTTCTGCTCAGCAATGGCATGACGCACGCGATTGACCAGTGCCAGAAGTAGTGAGACGCAGATGACGCGGGAGATGCGTGTGCGGTTCGACACATATAACCTGGTGAGCTCGAGGATCATCTCGCGCACGGAGCGGTCGCCGCCTGGCAGCGCGAACCTGGACTGTACCGCCATTGCCTTTACTTGTGTGCTTTCCGTCCCTGACGTCTGAGATATCAGCAGACGATCGAAAGCCTCGCTCGGCGCATCGGAGCCAGGGAATAGTATGGACGATGCCCTGTGATAGTTCCTCAAGGAGGCATGTGGTCAGCCTGTTCCCACTCTTTTACACTTTGTCCTCGGTTCTTCCCCCAATGCAGAGGCGTCTTCCTACCCGCGGAGCCAAACCTGAAATAGGGCGGAGGTGGCGCAAAGCAGCATGTGATTGCCATGCACCAGCCACGTTCTCTAGCCACATTCGTGGGGTTAAACAGCCTTTTTTTTTTTTTCACACATTTCTGTTCTTTCTCCACTCCGGTGCCTCCATCACCAACCACTACAAGTCAAGCCGTTCCTGAGGCTCCTTTGCTCGTCCGCCATGGCCGACGACGATGGCCTGGCCATATACGACGAGATCGAGATCGAAGACATGACCTTTGACGAAGATCTCCAGCTCTATCACTACCCCTGTCCCTGCGGCGACCGCTTCCAAATTGCCCTCGATGACTTGCGTGACGAGCAGGATATTGCCGTCTGCCCGAGCTGTAGCCTCATGATACGCGTCATATTTGACCTGGTAAGCTCGCTTCTTCCCGTCTCAATTTACTTCTCTTGGCGGGGAACACCACGACTCATCAGTATCATAGGACGACTTGCCCCAACCTCCTCCTTCAGGGAGCGCCGCCCAGATCCCCATTGCTACCTGAAACGATTGCCACGAGGAGAAGCATGTCGGACACGACAATACACGAGCGCCACGAGCCATGACTTTTAAAGCCTCAACCTTGAACGGCTGAAGCCTCGCGATTGCTCAGCGGTCCTTCAACCAGTCGAGCGCATCTTGCAAAGCAAGCTACGTGTCACGGCCTCGCAGGTCCGAATTTGCCATCTTGGCCGTGTTGCTACGGATGTCCAGCAAGTGCCGAGAATTATCAATATTTGCATCGTCGATGATGCGACTGTGAAGTCAGCGCTGGAATGCTGTCGCGCAAACAGCAGCCCAGTTGCGCAAACAGCAGTCCTCGGCCACCATGTGCTGAACATCCAGTCTTCAAAGAGCTTCTTAGCCCACAGCACAATGTCTTGTCACAAAGGACTGAATGTCGCCCAGACGAACCATTGGCGAGTCGTTCTTGTCCCTGATAACCGCCACGACTGCCAACCATCCCAACACGTTATCAACAACGAGCGCAGCGAGCACCGCCGCCTCTCCTGTAGAGGCGCTACTAAAACTCGAAGAGCAGTCATGGGCAGTCATGGCCTGGATTGGGGTTCACGTCAGAATAGTCGTCGCCATCGGCTACTTCTGTAAATGATTGCGGCGAGGCCGCAAGACTTGTATTACTCTCGTGGTGGAGTTGCTTCTATATCGGCGCATAGATATGTCGGTGAGTTGGTATGGCAGTACTTTGTATCCCGCGCGGATTCTGTAGGTGCAAAACTCCACGGAGTCATATTGAAGCTGCGAGAACACTACTACAAAACAGACACGGGCAATGAAAATAGACTTTGATATCCATCAATTTCCTCTCTCTGGGTCTAGTGATCGAGCCTTCATAATGGTGTCGGCTTGGCATTCAATCTTTGCTCGCAGGCAGTGGACATTGATGTGTTTCCGCGGCCTAATCACTTTCCCACAGCTGTCCGTACTTTCATGTTGTTGATTATGACCTGCCCATAGGGAGCAGGTCTTGGCTTATAAACAGCTCAAGCCCTAGCATTTGGCTAAGGACTGAGCTTGTTGAAGCCAAGCCAAAATGGCTATCTCTATCTAACAACGCCAGACTAGTCGAAGACGACGTCTGCGTCAGGGTTGAATGCACCGTTGCTTGTATCCGATACACCCTCCGCTCCTCAATGCCGGGTCTAATAAACAAGGATGCTCCCTTTTACTCAGCCAGCCTCTTGTACAGTTTAGGGGTTGCAGCCTGCCCAATCGGTACTGATGAAAAGACTAAGAAAATAGTTGTGTACGCGAAGTCGTGGTACAGAATGGCTCGCGTACACCGCTCGCTCCGCCGCGATGGTTGTGAAAATCATAAAATCGTACGCCAAGAAATGAATCAAGTGAGGTCGGCCATCCCACCAAAAATGTAACACGATTCCTTGCGCCGGAATGAGCATTCGCTCTCTGCTATTCCGGCTATGCTTTGCGCTGATGGCTCGAATTGTAGCCAAATGGTTCCTTTACGCTTGGCAATTTTCATAACATGACCAGTCCCATGATGCAGAAGCCCAGGAGACCGGCCATGGAAGCCTGCATTTGTTGTGGGATAGCCCCGCCCGTCACTTCCGTGGGTTGCGAATTGGTGGTATTCGGCGATGTTGATGAAACCGTAGCAGTTATGGAAGGAGCTTGGAAAAGTCAGCTTACGCAAAGCCCAAAAACGCCGTAGATGAGAGCTTGACGGATGGTACAGAATCACCTACCTGTCGCGTTAACGGCTTGAGGCGTTAGGGACGCCGGTGCAGATCCGACCCCGTTGCCGTCCGTATTTGACGGAGGGAAAGGCACTGCGCTTGATGATGTGGAGGTCGCTGCTATTGAAGCCGCAGCCAATATTACCTGGCTATCTGGGATGGCAGCTGTGAAGGAGGCAACGAAGGCGCCAATTGCGCCGAGAAGATAGGTAGTCCGCATCCTGCAAGTCGTGAAGCAATGTGGTAAAAACAGCGGCGTGATTGTGTGCAGACGTTTTCCGTGCGTCGAATATCCCTCCTTCCTGTTTTCGCACCAGTCCGAGAGAAGCGAAAGCGACTGTGAGGCAGTACGGCGAGAAGCCCGAAATGGCTAACCCGCCAAGAAGCACTGCCAAAAAGAAAGAGTCCTGCAGATCGTGAAAGCTCGGTCGGCTCTGTGTTGCAAGCGAAACAGCAGTAATTAAGGTTGATGGTGGCCCGGATATAAGATGTATGGAGACGGATCCTTCTGTTTGGGCTTGGCACGAAGATGCGGGTGAGGCGGGAACAAAGTCAAGATATAACAGTAGCCAAAGAGAAGAGCTTCATGGTCAAGCTGAGCGAACGGACGGACCAGGGCTTGCTCATGCGTTCTTTCCCCCCTTCCTGGTAGCCGTAGAAGCTAACGAAGAATGGGGTATAAGAGGATCAGGGAAGGTAGCGAAAGGAGAAAGAGGCAGACAGGAGACGGGAGGGTTTTTTCTTCCTCGCTCGACGTCGATGATCGCAGGCACCTTGACAGTCCTCTGCTTTGCTGCACGCACCCCCTGTTCGGGGGAGCGAGCCCAGGCTCTACTACTTTACTTACTTTAGCCAAGCAAGGTTCCGGTAGTCCAGACATGGGGGCGGCCATTGCGTGTGGTTTAGTGCGCGATACCTGCGGAAACTGCAGGCAGGCTAGTGCGAATGCGTAGGACCAAGTAGACCGGCAGGGGAAGGGGGGTGGGAAAAGACTTGGTCAGCAGCCGAGCACTCGCGGTATAATTACGGAGCGTACCAAGCGTTACTGTCAGCCACAGGCCAAGGTGTGTGTTCCTTTCCCTTTTATTTTTCCTTCGCCCCCGAGACTTGCCCGCGAGAGAGAGGGGAGAGCGGCCCACTTTGGAGCAGCGTAGGCTCCGCTTTGCCTGCAACGGGCGACGCGCCTCGTCGCTCTATCCAGTTCGAGGAAAACTTGTTAGACTTTGTGTGGCGCGAGAAGCTATTTGCAGCGATATATTAACGCACGTTTAAACCGGAGAAGGATGGAAAAAAGCTTGTTTGCGATGGCGCCGGGTGAGGCGTACTGCGTCTGGACGAGAACCGCTGCCAATGTCCTGTGAATGGCCCTCAGATTGGGAGGAAAAGTGGATGAGGACTTTTGACTGCCTCTTGACTTGTAGTGAAAAAAAAAAACACACACACTCTAGACTCCATATAACGCCCCAGACATGCGAATATCATCATGTTTCACACGGAGACGAGCCAGAAAGGCGGGTCTCCTGATCGGGACATGACAAGTGGAGACGCGCGAGCTGGTGTGCAAGGAGGAGGAGATGAGGCGCGTGCACCTGCGTCCTACGACGACAACTTGGCCGATCCTCCCTCGTTGTTCTCCCTCGACAACGTGAGGGCGCAATCTGCGCATTGGTCCAATCGTCCTTGATTTTCGGCCGACGCTGGTGACTGGGAAACCAGTTCCTGCGAAGGTCGAAAACCTCTGCCCCTCCACACAGTGTGGAAATTGCGTTGCAAGACGAAGACGTACTTTACAAAGTGCAATTACAGTCAGAATGCCACACTGCCGCGCACCACTCTCCCGCCCGCCCGCGTCTGCATGCCTGTCTGCCTCTGTACCATTACGCCAGCTCCGACATCTTGTGAAGATTTGGCAAATTTGAAATGAAGCAGAGCGAGTCGCGGGTCGTATGTTTTTGGAACAGAGACTTCATGGCCCGAGCCACCGAAGGACGCACAAACGTTTCAGCAGGGGAGGCAAAACAAACTTGGGATTCTATTGCAAACCGATCCTTTCAATCAGCTCAACCTCTCCCTATGCGGTGTGGACGCTTTTTCTGGCACCGACTCGATTCGACCTCGTATTTGCAGCAGGACTGACAACGCAGTGCAATGCACGCACAAAGGCGGCCTGCCCATGCTTGATTGATCGTGTTATGGAGTCCACGCCATGTACTCGGTGCTGCGAACTATCATACCAGATATACATACACGGACAGACGGCGTAAGGAACAATTGTAAGTAGAGTAGTACTTACAGTTGACGCGGGCAACCAGCACTGGTTTAGTGCAATGGCTCTGCTCGGCCCAGTCCATCTGCCCACATTCATGAATCCTGTTTCCCCCCTCCCTCCCCCTTTGTGCCAGGAATTTCACCGGACCCGCGACCTCACTCTGTGTGTGCCTTCTTGGGGCATCGAAACGGGGTTTGGAAGCGTCATCAGCAACCGTGGACTTTGGTTGGCTGGACTGTGAGATGGAAACACGGCGCACGTGGAGCCTGTTTTAGGGATACGTTGATCTCGGCTTTTTGTTTACAACTCGGTGCTACGGCACAGCCGCAATCCGGTAGTTGACAGGCGGGATTCCGCTCAGTCTTGGGCCCCTTTCTTCCAAAAAGTGTGAGAACTCTTGTCGCCGACCTTCTTTTCCGACCACGCACATCCGCAATAAAGCACCAATAAGCAGGACGGAGTCAGTCCATCGGCACAAGATAGAGACTGCGGCTGGTGGGATAGGAAAGCACACAATGAGCTCCAGCGTCACAAACGATGGGGCTTGGGAGAATTCGATGACACGGCGCGAATCAGGATCTGCTTCGCCTCCTCCGTCCGGGGCAGTGATCGGCGTGCAGTAACAAGGCGCGCGGCCGATACGCCCCCCTGGCTCAAGGCTTTTGCGATGCATTCCTCCACGTCGCGCAGTAAGAATTGTTACGTGTCGCTGACCCGCCATGCACAATGCATGAGATGCGTGTCTCGACACTGACCAGACGAACAGACGGGACAGCGAACGCATGAGCGAAATGCCCGACGCGACCTCGGTAGCCGACCTGTGCGGAACGGGCGTGGCAGGTGAGGCATCATCACCACGACCGAGCTAGCCGCACGCAACGCCCGTCCTGATTGACGACTGACCGATGGCGGAAGCGTGATTCTGTTCTGAATCTCGGGCCGAACGCCTATGTATGTATGTCCGACTTTCGTCTATCTCACTCCTTTTCGCATTGAGCGTGAGTGTGGGCATGAGCGTGGGCGTGAAGACGAGCATGAGCATAAGTATTGAGGTCAATACATCTGAAGGCGCCGCTGCTGAGAGCAGAAAGCCCTGCCCCCCGCTGCAAGTGATTGCGCAACAGTATCGGCAACGAGGGGGGACGTTGAGTTGGAAAAACAGAGGTAAAAAATAATAGTGCATAACCTTCTACGCCACGCGCCGCCACCCCCCCCCCCCCTTACCCTCTCCGACTC